>JAEIIF010009667.1:0-13106 GCA_018874455.1 Drosophila trapezifrons
CCTCTAATGAAAACTCTAATTAATGAAAACTTGTGCCCTGTGTCATGACACTATTACTAACAAAAGAAAATGATATTAAACCGCAATTTGTCCAGCCTTTGTCTTAATCTCTGGTTTGAATGCTCATATTTCGCATAGATGACAACCCTTTATTTTTAAAATTTTATCTATCGCCTTAGCTATATATCTTTCCGATCTCTTCTCTCTCTTTATTCCCTCACTCAGCCGGTTTTTTGCAAAATATTCTCATAATGACTCCCACACGCTGACCTAACGAAATTCTATAGACATTTATAATTAAAACAAATGTTTTTTGACAACCAGCAAAAAAAAAACCGTCTGTTGGCGATTGTGTGTTTAAAAAAGGAGGACGGACTGGCTCTTAATTAACGACAAAAACAATAAAAGGAATCAAAATTTAACTGGGACACGGAGGCGTCGCTGGGTCTGCCAGGCATTTATTACTAATCGTATTTTGATTGCCTCATTGAAAGCGCATTAAACACTCGTTCTTCCCTTTGTTGCAAATACAATTAACCATTAAAAGCACAAAACTGAAACTGGTTTACATTTACTTGCCGTTTCATCAACTTAACACCCGCTGGCCGAGTGCGGATCGATCATTTTTCTGCCATTACTCAAAAAGGTGTTAATGAGCGCAGCAAATCGGCCATAAAACTTGTTTACCTAAGCCCCGCTGTTGATTGTTACTTAATGTACTCATCTACTCCAGATTGATTAGAGCGAGACCCCGAGCACCACCTACTGCAGGCTATAGCCGATTAGATAAGGGGGCAGACGACGGAGAACGGAAAAGCTGGAGAAATATTTAATAATTAGCAGCTGGAGCGAAGTATAAATAGAAAATATTTGGCCATTAAAAAAAAAGCCAAGTCGTGTTTTAGCCATTTGAAACAAGAATGAGTCAGGCTTTAACTCAGGTTGGGAAATATACTTGGAAACATTCTAGAACTGTGTTGAAAAAGGGGGACTGATTGTCCCTTTAAGTCTTATTTTTCTAAATAGATAACATCTAATAACTTTTATATTCACTAGCTACATGTATTTCTTAATTAATTGACTGCTTAAACTCATTTTTTAATATTGTTTTAAATTTAAAAATAAGTAGTATAATAGGTAATATTTTGTATATTAATACAAATTTAACTAAATATTCTAGTTTAAGAACTTTACTTTACGTATGTTTAATTTACTGACAAAGAATTTAATTAATTGACAAAGAAGCAAATTAACTATTTCCAAATGCCAAATACTTTACAGTTATAAAACGTTACATATATTTGTTTTTTAAAGTCCTATACTTAAAATGTTTTTAAACTTTAAGCGAACGTTCTCTTCGCTCTTTCTATTCTATTTCTATTTTCTATTAACAAATGCTTAGTATTTAATTCTTTTAAATTAAATATTCATATTTCCGACTACTTTAAACCTAGAAAACCTATTTAAATAATGCCCCCCTATTTATGAAACCACTTTCCATGAAATTGTTTTGCATGCGGTTTTTTCTACGCCAATTTCAATTTTTTCGAGTGGTCCGACTGAGTTCCGATAAGATAAAACTCGTAAACCCATCAACTTAATTGGGCGTTAGTTGTGGGCTTATGTGTGCGAACATGTAGGATCTATCACACTCGCTTTCATTGTGTAAGGTCAACAGAATTATAGTTATGTGGCCCTCCAAATACGCCCCACTTTCCCCCCACCGCCTTGAATGTAAATGAACTCCAATTGGAATGGCCTAGACCGCCAGTTTTCACTTCCCATTCATTCGAGCGCGTTAATTTCAAAGTACAGAAATAGGTTCCACAAGTTCAAGGTCATTACCAGGCAGGCACACACAGCTACTCACACACGGCCCACACACGCACCGCAAATAACTTGAAATACTCGCGCTCAAATAATAAATAAGCAGCGAATGAATAAATAATGAGTGCATATAGACTTGCGAGCCCCCTATAATAGAAAACACAGAGGCAAATCGACAAGAAATATATAAACGCGTTACACGCGCTAGAATATTTGAGAGATTGCGGATCCATATCTGCCCAACTTATGTACTAAATCAGGTAGAGGAACCAAGCAACCCAATGGAAACCTGACCAAACATAATGCTGATAAGCATATTCGCATCAAGAATTTCGGGTTTGCCAAAAAATAAAAACAGAAAACAAAGGCAGAGCATATACTTAGAGGCAGGGGCGGATTCCAGATGTGCTGTTGAGGGGGTTTTGAAATATATATTTTAAGAAATCAGTTCTTGAAGGAGGCAGTAAATACTATAATACTAGAAAAATTAATCGATGTCCTATGTAGATCTTTTTAATATTTTTATATGAGGTTCCATTAGTAAGCTTTTAGAAAGTTAACTATTTAAATATGCCTTAAACTGTTGTGTTTTATATTAATATTTAACGAATCCATTTAGTTGTTTATTTATTAAAAAAATAATATATATATAGTTATAGTTTCCAATTTTAAAATTATAATATTTATCTATAATACATACATTTTATGGAATCCGCAAAAAAATTATTAAAATAATAATAAAATAAAACAAAGAAAAAATTTCTAGTTTAAGTAAATACACCCCCAGAACCCCCTTTAAAATCCACAACTGTCCCATAGAGAGCCCCTCGGGTCGCTGTTTCCAACCGCCTAGGGTTTGGGTATCTTCTTGGTATGGGTGAGAGATTGCCAGAACAATTAGACGTCCGCTTCGGTCGCCTCAGTCCACTTATTTATTTGGTGCTCGCCTCCAGTCGCTCATACGCCGCGTATCCGAACACACACGTTCCGCTCTTCGTCGGAAGAACAGCCAGAATAGCTAGAGTCCCAAATAAAGCAACTCTCTGCTCTTTTAGACACCTCGATCCGCGCCATGTCCGCCGCTGCTCCCAAACTGGTGGCCGTCGCCGAGTCGCGTCGCTTCATGATCGACTGCTTCAAGGCCGTGAAGGTACCGCAAGCCCATGCCGAGGCGCAGGCGGATCTCCTGGTTGCTGCCGATCACCGCGGTCACTTTAGCCACGGCATGAACCGCCTCGAGATGTACATCAACGATCTGGCCATCAACTCCACGGATGGCGGAGCCGTACCCAAGATCCTGAAGGAGACGCCGGCCACCGCCTGGGTGGATGGTCTCAATGGATTGGGCGCCGTCGTGGGCAACTACTGCATGGATCTGGCTATCAAGAAGGCCAAGACCGTGGGCGTGGGCTGGGTGTGCGCCAAGGGATCGAATCATTATGGTATGGCCGGTTGGTATGCAATCCGGGCCATGGAGCAGGGTCTGGTGGGCATGTCGATGACCAATACCTCTCCTCTGATGGCGCCGACGAGGGCCAAGGAAGCTGCTCTGGGCACCAACCCCCTTTCCCTGGGCGCTAACGCCACCAATGGTGACAAGTTCTTGCTGGACATGGCTACCACTGCGGTGGCCGTGGGCAAGATCGAGATCCAGCGCCGCAAGGGAGCCCCGTTGCCCAATGGCTGGGCCCAAGATCCCGAAGGCAACGTGACCACTGACGCAGAGCTGGGCTTCGCCACCGGATGCCTGATGCCGCTGGGAGGATCGGAGCTGACTTCCGGCTACAAGGGATACGGTCTGGGCGCCATGGTTGACATCCTGTCCGGCGTGATGTCCGGCGCCAACTATTCCACACAGGTGCGCAAGTGGACGCATGCTGGCGCCGATTCGGCTGCCGATCTCGGCCAGGTCTTCATCGCCGTGGATCCCAATTGCTTTGCTCCCAACTTCGAGGAGCGCATGACTGACTTCAACTCCCGCCTGAGGGGCACCACGCCGGTAAGGATATACCCTTTCTACGTCGTTACTTTTCATAAATATTTCAATTAATTTATCCTACAGACCGATCCCAGCAAGCCCGTCCTTCTGGCCGGTGACAAGGAAAGCCAGGGAATGGCTGCCGTCGATGCCGCCGGCGGTATCCAGTATCTGGAGAACCAGCTCAAGACCTGCGCCAGCCTGGCCGAGAAACTCAAGATCCAGCCCCTGACCTTCGTCTAAGCTCAAGGGGGACTCAAAGGAAGCTGAGAATTTGAAATAGAGGAGCTAAGCTCACCCATTGCCATATGCTGGATACGCTTCTGCATTTCGCCGGACCAAAGCACTAAGTTACTTTACACTGCAAGAAATATTGATATTCGCAACAGTTTGATTTGCGCTGGTGCTGCTTTATATTTTGTTACATATCCTCCTGTTGGACCCTAAAAATACCATTACCGATAGCAATATATGGTAGAGTAAAGACTTGCACTTTGCACTTTTGCAGTAGATATCCATCTACGTTTCTTGTACGAATAGAATTTAAATAACTGAAAAATATGTTGATTTAATGTGTTCAACCAATACGTAACTATTATATTAAAAATAATATATTATGACCAAGTAGGCGTATTTACTTTCTGGTATTACACGAGGAGCTATTTTATTAGCAATGGATTGAAACTTTTCGGTTTCGAATCAGTAAATTACAGATAAATTCCTTTCAGAATAGCGCTCATTCTCTGGTTTTCTTTTGTCGTTCTGTAATTATATAAACTATCAACATTAATGCTTAAAAATGTTCGATATTCATCCCGTGTGAGATCAGGGACAGCTGTTTTCCATTCGATTTCTTCATTCGATAAGTTCAGTCAGTTAGTTAGTTAGATGTTCTCGCAACCGAAGAACCCAATCTAGGAGCTTTTGAAATATAACTTAAATAATATTTAATAAATATATTTAAATCAAGAGTGCAGTTAATATTAAGTCATATCGCCAAAAACTCCAAAAACAGTTTAAAACAAGGAAAAAATTATAAAGGATGTGTTTTTCTCCTACGTGTTGTTCCCGATTTTATGCAATATGGTGTATATTGTTTGGTTTTGTTTATGTAGGGACTAGCTCGAACTATTTGTATGGAAAGGTGAAGCGCTACCAATTGTATGAAAAGAGTAAAAAAATTGCCGAAGAAAATAAGGAAATAGGATTTCCCGATGCTTTTCCTCATCTTGTAATTGGGATAGGGTCTGCTTGTGTTCTAGTATTGATCTCCTTCTTATATATAGTTGCTGGAATTCTATTGTCTATTGGAATGATATGGGTAAGCCATTTATTTATAAGGTACATGTTAACACAAGCAACACTCGATATCAGAAAGGCAATTACGTAGCTTATACTGTCACTCACAGAAAATGGTCGCAAATTAACTGCTGAATTTGTTGAATTTACCTGCAGATATTGTTCTTGTTTAACTCTTAATTATTCAGTTAAAAATCTTCATACCATCACATGCCTCGGCATAGATCAAATTAAATGTTACCTGTATTATTTAAATTATAACTATAATCAATAAATTGGCATATTTTTTTATTTTCTTATTTATGCAGGGAAATGAGAGAGTCTTTCAAACTGGAAAAATTTTAAGCTACTTCGCACCTACTATAAATTTCGTTTTTATTGTGCCTCTAGGTAAGTATATTATTTTGGTAACATAGATATTAAAGGGTATTATTTAATGAACGTTGCTAGACATCGGAAATAGGTTAACAAAGATTTTTTTTTACCTATAAATTGGTAATTCTAGAATCCTAGAATTTGCACTCGATTTGCATTTAATTACGGTCTGACCACAAAGAGCAGTTTTCGGAAAGATGTATCTCTTCCTTTTCGGACAGTACCAATTTGAAATTGGTGGACTAATGTTTTTCGAGATATTTAGCGAATAATAATAATTAGTTTTGCTTTATCCTTATATTTTGGAAATACTTACTCAAAAAATATTCCGATTCGTGTTACTCACATTGATTTTTCTCGTTACAGCTGTACATATTTTGGCCGTTATAAAAATCAGCGAGTACAGAAGAACTCGCTGGAACCCATAACAAATTATTGATTTCCAATTGGGCTAATGACACTTATATATTTTAAATTAGACGTTTTGATTTTCAAAAATTTCTGAGCTTTGGTCACTCTAAATTTCAAGAAACTGTGAGTATATAGTGCTTTTGTGCATTCGACCTAATTTATATTTCTTTTTATTTTCAACAGAAAACCTTATCTATCAGGGTCTTCTTGTGAAGCGTTACAGAGTTTAAGAACCTTTTTAAGTGCACTGACAGGTGATATTTCACAAAATGAACAACCGATGTAAATCTAAATTCGTTTAATTGATTGTACAAATTTCTATAAAACAACAAAAAAATTTCGAAAAAAAAATGATTCCTACAGACTTTCAGACTGATCTTTAGATTTATCAATTGTTATTGCAAAGCCAATCTAACAGAGA
Organism: Drosophila trapezifrons; assembly: GCA_018874455.1. NCBI lineage: Eukaryota > Metazoa > Arthropoda > Insecta > Diptera > Drosophilidae > Drosophila > Drosophila trapezifrons. The sequence continues at coordinate 6,312 of JAEIIF010009667.1, forward strand.
AGAACATATCACTTTTCTTATAATCGGACACACGGACACGGCTAAATCGACTCGGCTGCTGATCCTGATCAAGAATAAACATATTTATTTTATTGGGTTGGAAATAACTTTTTTCTGCGTTGTAAACTTCTTACAAAAAATGTAAAAGTAAGAAAGCTACAGTCCAGTGTGACCCACTGTGAGGTACCCAAAAATATGTTGATTTTGGCACTTTATAAAATATTTATTTTGTGTATTCACCAAATAAGTTATTATTATATTACTAACTATTAATATTATTTATTAAATTTGGTATAAGATAGCTTTATGCATAATTCCGTTTCAATTATGAATATTTTCAGATAATTTTAAGAATAATTGGACTCTATTTTTTAATTAGCTTTAATTAATTCAACGAGAATAATTGTGCGGTAAATTTATGTGAGTTCAGCGAGTTCACTTGGAATGTATCCCGCATTTCCTAGATACTCTTAATCATCAATCACTTCATTCAAAATACGCTCGGCGTCTCGCTTGTGTTCCTTATGTGCCGTGGGTGACTTGAGGATCTTCTTGGACTTAAACTCCTGACACCTGGACTCAAAGACACTTGGTGGCATCGGCTGATCGGCGCACGTGATCACGTGCATGGCAGTCCGGAGCTCCTCGGGATCCTCGGTGACGCTCATGGACTTGATGAAGTCGACCAGGCGCTGGTTGTCCTCGGTGAGGCGACGCTTCTCCTCGAGCATCAGCAGATTCTGGGCCTCGGCCATCGCTTGGCGACGCCAAAAGTTCTTCATGTTCTTGTTGAGCTCCACCAGCTCCTCCTCGGTCATGTCCACGTGATCCTTCAGGCTAAGGGTCTGGAGCTTGAACTGTTCGACCGCCTCCACCTCGGTGTCGTCGAAGACTTCGCCGCCGAGGATCACCTTCTCCGACTCGGTCTGCAGCTTCCGGCAGGTGATCGACAGGGCCAGGAGCAGCTCCCCGCTCTTCACATGCTTCTCCATTTGCTGGGATACGGTTCAAGAGAATAGTTGGACAGTTTAATCACCTCGGACTATTCGCTTACCTTGGTCAGTTCGTAGCACTCGCCGGTGAGGATGCGCAGCTTCTCGTGTGTGATCTCCCGATCCATCTCCTGGTTGAGCTCGATCTTCTTGCGCACGTTGGTGAAGTACTGGAACTCCAGGCGGAGATCGTTCAGCGTGGAGTTGTTCTCCGTATCCATGCGAACCATCTCGCGATGGAGATCCGCCTGCATGTTGACATACTTGGCCTCCTCGGCATTCAGCTTGCGCGACTCCTCCATGAAGGCCTCCTGGCGCTCGGTGAGCCAGCTGATCTTCTCGTACTTGTGGGCATCCAGCTCGGTGCTTCGCAGCGACTCCACGAAGTCGTTGAGCTGATGCTGCATCTCTGTCATCTGGGCGGCGACCTGGTCACGGATACGGAACCTGTTCTCGATCTCAGTGTTGACGCGATCATCGCGCTGCTCCAGATAGATGGCGTAATCCTCCTTGAGCTGGTCGCGCGTGGTGATGTTGGTGGCATGGATAATGTTCTCGGCGTTCAGCTGCATGGCCTCCACCTCTTCGGTGCGTCGCCGCACCTCGTCGTAGTAGTCGCGCAGCATCTCGTCCGCCTGCTGGGCGTACATCGTCCGCACCCCGCCCAGCATTACGTGGAAGCAGTCGCGGATGTGATCCGCCAGCTCCACCGTCTTGCTGAAACAGAGTACGTGCTGGTCCTGCGTCTGGGTCATATCGTCCAACAGCATCTTGATGTGATCCGACTTGGCGGCGATCTGGCGCTCCGACCGTTCGCCCCAAGCCACCATTTCCTCGCTCAACTCCTTGATCTTGATCTCGCGGCACAGCTCGTGCCACTCTTCGTTGCCCCGATCCTCCATGCGCTTTCCCATCTCCAGTTCCCGCATCAGGGCATCCTGTAAGGATTATGGCATCGAAGATGAAGCAATTACACAGCATTTATTAAATACGTGGAATGATTTTGAGAAGAACTTTTTTAACTTCTTGTTTTTAAACCAAACATTTGTTTAATATATTTATTACAATTAATCGCAAATTATTATTATCATTTAAAAAAATGTGTTTTAAATTTTTTTGCACTTACCCGCATGATCAGGCGCTTCTCGGCATTCATGGCCAACCGCTTGGCCTCCTTCTTGTTGGCTTTCTTCTGAGCCTTGGTCAACTTGGGTGGTCCTGGATCCTTCTCCTCTTCCAACTGATCGAGGTAGTTCGTCGAAATTCGTGTTATCCTAATTTCCGTCATTTTGGTGTTGTGCTTGTGGACTTTAAATATAAGAAGAAAATATATAGGATTTTATTTTCGGGATGTCGTATTATCAGAATGAATTTTTGGCTGAGTTCTGGTGGGTTTGAAAGCTACAGCAAAGTTTGGGGGATTTCGATCTCGAAAAAGGGGTTTCTAGTTGGGCGCCAAGCAATTACAATTTGAATAAAATTAGAAAATTGGTTCCTAATTTCTGATATTTATTGAGTTTGGTGATAAATTTAGTAACTTACTGAATATTATTAAAAAAGGTAAGCTGAAAATTCTTCTAATAACTTTAAGCTCAAATTTTTAAGAAATCAATGAATAAAATCTCTATAAAATAACTAAATAAAATTTAACGACTCTAGCCTACTCAAACTCTACTTTTAATGATGTTGTTTATATTATTTGAATTTACTGGCTTAATCTAAATCTAATTTTTAGTGTGGCTGTATTTTGGTTTTCCTCTGAAAGCTGAGAAAAGCTCGCCCTAAAACACAGCTTTGAGCTCTCTCTGAATTTCGGTGCAGCATCTAAAGCTTCGCCCGACTGTGATTCCACTCAGTTGACTCTCAAAGCTTGGCTCGCGCGGTTCTTTATCGCTCCGACGGCAGGAGCAAGATTCCCCCAACGAACTCAGAGGGCGCATCCAACCACTTGGCCACTGAAGGCACGCCACATCGTTGTGTTTTATTTTTTTTTTTCCCGGCAGCAGCGAGCCTTGTAAACAAAAATAACTCTGCTGCCAGCGAGGGTGGTTACAACCCCCAAAACCGCCCCAACGAAGCCAACTACAAAGCTTCGGACTCCGGACTGCGGACAAGGGCGCTCCTGGCCCTGGCTGGCAACTTTTTCGGGGTTGCAGACGACGACGACGACGGCTGGCAAACAAGCTGCGAATGCGACTTTAAATGTCCATAAACATTCAGCGCAAATAAAATAAAACCGAGTACCGAGTACCTCGTATCTCGTATCTTGTATCTCGTTCTGCAACTTTATAGTGAGCAGTATCTCGTGTATCGTGAGTGAAAAGCAACGAAAATGAGCGAATCCGGTGGCTATCAGAAGCTGCCGCCCGGCTGGGACTGCAAATATGATCAGACGACGGGTAATTGGTGAGTCTCCACCAGTGCATGCAATCCGATGTCATTAATATTTATGCTTGCATTAACCGCTTTATCGTTGGGAACCTATCTTGGGCTTGACTGTACCGAAAAGATGAAGCGGAACGGAACGGGGGAGGGAGACCTGATAGGTTGCCGCGGGAGGCGGCGGCTGATGAATTTGCGTGCCTTCCCTTGGGCGCCTCCTGCGGTGGGTGGTCTCCTGCGATGGATGGGCGGTGATTTGCGGTGGGCGAGGTGGCAGCTTAAGCTCCCCGTCACGCGGCGACTTTAAAATGCCAAGTGGGTGGCGGCGGGAGTCCCATAAAGTGAAGGTTTACGACGTTTGCCTTTACGGTAGGCGGAGTTCATCTATGAATACTTTCCCTACCAATGATGTGGGTTTAATGATGTGTATTTTGCTGGTTTTATTGAAGCCTAAATGAAGTTAAAGTCGGCTTTCATTAATGTATAAAAGCGTCAAATGTAACAAATTCAATTTAATATAATAATACATATCTATACTAAGTCTACATGGGTTAAATCCTACCAATGAGTACTTACCTTCTTAATCAAACACACATTTTTGCCTTAAATTTAAGGCAAATATCTGAAAGACTTTTGTTAGCTTTAACCCTTGAGCGCCAGAGCACCCAAGTGTGACCCCCGTCTCTCTTAAGGAGGTGCTCCTTAGCCACTTCCTCATTGGCCTCATTTTTAGATGCATAAATTGTGTCACTTCCGCGTCGCTGGATGCCAGCGGGGTCTTTAACTCCAGGAGAAACCTCTCCTAGGCATGTGCAATTAAGCAGCCAGCCCAAAGACTGTCATACGTTAATTCAAGAGGCCACTCAGCCGGAGACGAGTTGTTCTTCGTCCTCTGGGGGATGTGCTGACTCCCACTCCCAAATCAGAGCTGAGATTGCCTGCCAAACGATGGAGATGATGCCTTTTGGCAGCTACTTGGCACGTGCCTCGCTTTAGAGCTCCTCCACTCCCTTTACCCTTTACCTGTCCGCTTCCCCCAACAGAGGCATCAACATGTGGCCAGCATCCGAATCCGAGTCCGAATCAGTATCCGTATCCGCATCCGCTTCCGAAAACCACCACCAGCCGGCCGGCTATACAAAACCCACCCTTTTGGCCGTTCCTGCTGGAGCTTTCAAATGGCCCTGGACATTGGGCAATGGGAGGGAGGTCATTTGATGGCCTTTGATTCGCGCCAAGCTCATAATATGCCACTCGATTCCCATTCCAGCTATTACATAAACTACCTGACCAAGGCCATGCAGCTGGAGGATCCGCGCGGTCGCAGTTACAGGCAGCTGCAGAACGAGCGCTGCTCCACGGAGTCGATAGCCTTGCAGGTAAGGTCCTTTGCTCGCAGTCCTTGCACCTATTGATTATCCTTTGCACTGGCACTGTGGCGCTTTGGCTCTGTGCAGCAGATGGTCAGTCAGTCGCAGACATCGCACAACAGCTCGCCGTACCACGTCCATCCGAGCAACAATTTGACGGCAATTCGGGCCTTTCAGGAGCGACAGCAGCCCACGCTACACAACATCTCGACCAGTCCGCTGCTATCGGCCTCCTCTAGGGGACACTTGGTGAGTGAATCAACAAATATTGATTTATTAAAAGAGAAAACCAAGCTGATCCAAGAATTACTCCAAATATGGCATGGAATTAAACTGGAGTGTCTGTGAAATCTCTTGATGTTCTCTTGACATCAATAATTGTACATACATGTTACGACAATGAAAATATATTGTAAATGAAAGGCCAATACTTCGCCCTTTAAAGCAATTTTAGTGAACTTGTCATTAATTATTCAAGAAGGTTCACATAATGCGGCCACCATCACGAGTGTGTTCATACTATAACCTATTATAAATCGATATTGATTAAAGAAGACAATGCATATTTACTGATTTAATAAACTACTCATGAAAGGCTTTAAATTTAATATAAGACAATTCGTATTGTAATATTTGGATATTAATTTAATTTAAGAAAGAATAAAATACACAAAAAAATAAGCCTAAGATTTTAAAATCAATTTAAAATACCCCAAAAAGTATGCAATAAAATGTTTAAATTCTTTTTCTGACCCCACAGGAAATGTCATCGCCCTTGCCCTTTCAGCGGGCTCGCTTGGGTCCGAATCTCTCGAGGCGCTCTACGATCCAGGAGACATCGTTCACCAACCAGGTCGAGACGGATGCCGTGGTGACCAAGATCCAGAACATGTTCCCCACGGCGGGCGAGCCCCACATCCGCCTGCTGCTAAAGCGGTAAGTAATTGGTTGTGCTATCCCCTCGAGCTTTTGTGCTAATCCCGCTAATCTCCACTAATCTGCGTACTTACGTCTCTGTCTTCTCACACACGCTGCCTAATGCCTAATGCCTAACGCCGCTTACTGCACCCACGATTAACCCACGATCAAACCCCATCCCACGCTTACTAACCCACGAACCACAGCTACTATAACAGCGAGGCCGTCGTCATCAGCGCCCTGCAGGTGGAGAAGCACCCGGTGACCATGCCCGGTCCCTTCGTGACGCCGCCCTCGCAGCGGCACCTGTACCACAGCAAGTCCGCCTTCTACATGACACCACCGGCACGTCGTCCGGACACGGCGGCTAGTCGCTGCACCTCGCGCACGGCCAGCCCCCTGCCCGGCGGACGCTTCGGTAGTCTCGTGAGCGTGCAGAGCGGTCCTAGCGGCCCCGGTGGTCACCAGGTGCACCCGGTTCTGCCCCCGGGGTCAGCTGTGCCGCCGGCTCTGCACGGATCGCCCCAGTGGCGTAGCTCGCCCAGGCCGCACTCGTCGCCCAAGATGAAATTGAGGTTCGCTTTGGGTTTCTAAATTGGTATATAATGTGATGAAGAGATATAGAAAACGTACCGCCTACGGAAGATATTTAAATACTCGATTTTTATACTTACTCGATACATCGAATACAAAAAGATCAATTTAATTTCGATATATATAAATAAAGACATATAAACTCCCTTGTCCACGGAACTGTCCGCTTAAAAGAGAGATAGGTTTTAAAAATACGTACTAGTTAGGGGAGATATGCATACATAGTAGCTGGTTTTCAAATATATAGACTAAAAATATACTCTTAACAGCTGCAAATTGAGAGATAAATAACTTGTATTCCCTTGTCCGTGAAAATGTCCGCTCAACAGAGAGAGATCTTCTCCAGGCGATATTTCAAAAATACCGCGTATTATATACATTTTTTCTAGAATCATGTTTACATTAAGGACTAGTACAAGCCATTTTTTGGTAAGAAACCAAAACTATACTTACCACATTCATCTATTATGTTAGGTTACGTTAGGTTATGTTAGGTTATGTTAGGTTATGTTAGGTTATGTTAGGTTATGTTAGGTTAT
>JAEIIF010009692.1:0-17543 GCA_018874455.1 Drosophila trapezifrons
CATTAGAGGCTTGGCAGCAACCATAGGATTTTACGTAAGTGCGAGCAAGACGTCTATACGAAATTTCAATGAGAGTTTAATACATTAATGTACATAAATTGAAAGTGTGTATAGACGTCTTGCTCGCACTTACGTAAAATCCTATTTCAAGCCTCCAATGAAAACTTTAATTAATGAAGGAACACCATAACTAGATATAGTCGCATTTGAATACTGAGTTCGATTATCATACGGTAGCTAATGAAGACTGGCAAGGTTAAAAACAGCTGTACACATAAAGACATAAAGTCGCGCATCTTAAGTCCGCCAGAACCGTTTCCCATTGTAAATAAATACATTAAATTAAATAAATCTATAATAAATAAGCCAGAATATATAAAATAAGTACGTAAAGCAGTTGACATATTTTTCCTGTGTACTCAGGAATTCCTCACCTCATCTCAACGCTGGGCAAGTAAAGTCAAGCCCCTTAACATGAATATGCAGCACGTGAGCAGACGAATGAGTGCAGCACGTCCGTTGTCGTCCCTATATATGCATATATATATATTTATGTATATATATATATAAATATAGTAAATGTATAGTATGTTTTTAGCAGCACAACAGCCATCGAACATGAGAGTTAAGTGGCCGACAGCTTTAATATTGAAAGTGCGTGTTCGTCGGTTCCTCCTTTGCTTGTCTTCTATATTAACATGTTATTTTATGTTGTGTTAGCTTGCTAATATTTTCGCCTTTGGAATTTTCATTTTGAAAGCTAAAACAATTCTACAATAATTGTTGTGAAATTAACTTGTAAGGCAATAAAATCTAAATGTTTAAGATATATTCTCAAATAAATTGGTTGCATAAATGTCTTTACCAGACATGTAGATATTAAAGGGTTGAATGAGATATTATTTGAAGTCTTTAGAAACATAAACAAAAATTAAAGGTTTATTATTAATTTTATTATTATTTTTTAAAGCCTATATCCCACAAAAACATAATATTTAACAGTAATGTTCAATATTTCCCAGTGACCAGACTTAATTACTCACAAACTTGGGCATTCCTGAACCCTCTGTCTCATTAACCGATTATCTTAACAATTTGCATTTTAAGTCTTACTCGGTAGCACGCGAATGCGTTTCAAAATAAACACAAAAAAACAAGTTTTGCTTGAGAAAAAAATTAAAGCGAGATTAACAACCATTTAAGGCTTATATAATTTAATGGCCCAAAACATTTTTCTGCTCATTATCGGTGGAATCTGGCAGCGGGTTTTTAAAGTCGCGTGCCAAGCCACCGAAGTAAATTTGTATATATAAGGGAATATATAAAAAAAAGAATAATACAAGAGAGACAGAATGAGATCGACTGTCACGATTTCAATGAAAATTAAAAATCCCAGCATGCATTGAAATTGCGGCCAAAGCATTTTAATTAAAGTCCAATGGCGACCATCTAAATTGTTGATGTTCGCTCACCAAAAATATTAATTGACTTTTCCGTTGGTCGCGCCGACGTCGCGACGGGTTCGAAACATCATTAACGCAAATATAATTACGTGACAATTTGATGGGTTTTCACTGGTCTCTGCTGGCACTCTCCCCGAGCACAAATCACAGAACAGAAATCAGAAATCGCAAATCAAAAACCAAAAAGCAAAAGGCGAAATTAATTACACAGCAGACCGCCCTGCCGCCCCGGCGATATCGAGGCGTGCTGAGCCACCCAAGGGATCAATCAGTGCAAAGTCGCGAAGGTAAACAATAAAGCTCCGGCTCCGGCTCCGGCTCCGGCGACATTTACACAAATACAGCTCCACCGTCCACGATTTCCCCCAGTGTCCAGTCAAGCGGTTCGGCTCGGTCCAGGGGCATATAAAAAAAAGGGTCGCCGACGCTGTTTAACTTTGAAAAATTAAAATCCACTTGGGTCCCTCGCAGAGCGGCCGCCACCCCTGCACCAAAACCAACAGCGAATATAAAAAAAACCCAACAAACTCCATCCCTTGGCTAGTCTCGCATTTTTCAATGGCCAAATAATAAAGTCCCCGCGAATGTCAGTTGGGAGTTATAATCTGTTTGCCGCTTTTTCATGGTCGCCATTTGACTGCCCAGCGGCGGCGGCTGAAAAAAAGGGTATATTACACAAGATGAAGGTTATGTGCATGTTCATAAAGATAATGTACTGAGAAATGAGTATTTTACCCAATTATTTGGGGAATAAAATTGGAAATTTACTGGTGTCATTAGGTAAGTGTTTAACATTGATTGAAAATTAAAAAAAAAACCACTTGATAAATACAACAACCTCCCTAAAAGGGAATATAAGAAAATATTTTCTCACGTATTTTATTTTACTAATAAATTCCTGATATAGATCTTCAATTCCTTAGTTTAGTTAAGCTTTTATAATATATTTAAATGGTAATTAAACCTTGCCTATTTTAGTGTATTTCCCCTGTCGACGTTTCCTTGGTTCCCCTAAATCTTGTTGTTCTTTTTGTGTGCTTTTTCGGACCCTCTGACAATGTCGATTAAATGAAACGTAAATTTGCAGCAATTACGAGGGTAAATATGCATTAAAATAAATTTGCATGCAATTATTTTTGGCACATCAAAGTCTCATCGGATTCATCAAATTATCTTGGTTGAGATTCATTGCTGTTGTTTTTTCTTGTTGTCCTGTTTTTGTTGTTTTGTATTTTTCATCCTTTGGCGCCTTTACCCCTAATTACCAACTAAAACAATTGCAAATTAGATGGGCAACTTTGATGTTGTCTTGTTCTGTTCAATAAACCAATTTGTTATGCGATTCGCTGAGGTGTTAAGGCTACAACACAAAATACTTTCCGTGACATCTCGTTTATCAAGTTGAAGACATAATCTTTGAATTTGGTTTTTGTCTGCGTATCGTATCGTTGTCATTGTGTTGGCATTTTATGATAAATGGCTGGGAAATGTTGAAGCGGATTTCTGGCTTTTGTTTTTCCCGGTCTCGGGGTGTCGAGTGCGAAAGCGGCTTACAAGTTGTTGATCTAAGTTCTGGGCATAAACAAGAGAACCGAAAGTGAAACATTGTCTGTGTTAACCTAATTTCCAGACTCATCTCGTCCAAGTTGTTATCCCGACTTTTCCCCTATAAATAATATCGCTTCCCTTCGCGCGAAACATGTGCCTCATTTTAAATAAACATTTAGCATTTTCTCTGTGCATTTTTCGGTTACATTTGTTCTTGATTTCGTTGGCCCTTGTTTTGCTTTGCATACATTTTCCCAGCGAATTAAAAAAGCGCACAGTTTTGTTTTGGAGATAAGCTACTCAAAGATTTACGACTCTCTCTCGCTCGCTGTGCGAATTTCGGTAGCTAAAATGGGAAAATGCCAAGGCCGGGGGCAAGTGCTGTGGGGGGAATCGTGGGAAACTGGGCATAAACAGGGCCAAAGGCATTTCCAACGATTTGGCGTGACAAATCCGGCACGATTTGGAGCTATCCGTGGCAGACGCAACTTTGTCGCAGATTTATATGCAATGTCAGTGGAAACGGTTTATCACTTTGGCCTAGGCCTCCTGTTCGTACCTTTTTGATGATGCCCTCCTCGGTTCCTGCGAGGATTGCAAGAGAACCCTCCCCATCTGAAGAACTTAAGGCCAAAAGGTTGAAATTTCGTCAAGACAAATTCCCCTTAGATTTAGTGCAATTTCATTTACTTTTGTCTTGGCATTTAGTGAGATTTGTTAGCCAGTTGCTTAAGACGGCTTGTCAGATGGGTTGGGGCTTGGGCTTGGGTTTGGGTTGTCCCTACTCTTCACACAGGATTTGATTGCCGAAACTGTGCAGAGGAACCTTTTGTGTGTGTGTGTTGGCCCCAACAACCTGAAGAATTGTTTGCGTTTTGATACCGCTTTCCCAGTTTTATTTTATTTTTCTTTTTAAATTACCTTTGAACAAGTGTCGGGAGCGCTGTTGTCCCTGACAACTCACCGGAAAAGCATGGGTATTTTTGCCCTCATCTCAAGGCGGCTTTATTTTCGTGTATCATTAGTGCGCTTAGTTCGAAGTTTCCCTTTGAGGGATTTTCAAATGCGGACAACTCCGGAAAAATCCTCAAACGCAAAACTGCCCTCTCATTCAATTTCGGAGCATTGACTGTGTTAAACTTTCTGACTGGAAGTTTAGGCAAATTTACGAATTCCTAATGATGCGCAATTTTAATTATATCCCCAATGCACGCGTGCATATGTACACTGCGAGAAAGAGGGTATTTTGAAGGCAAGAAAAATATTTTAATTTAATTTTGTATATTTTTGTTTACATTTTTATTACGCATTTAATAACTGGCGAAATCGTTTCCAAATAATGCTGGAAATATCTTTTAAGTAGGAATACATTCCTATATCATCTCTAATTATTCCTGATGTTAGTCCCGTTTTTCGAGCTGTGCTTGACGCGTTCATTATATTATCTCTCTGGCTGCTGTGTAGACCTTTTTGATGTCAATCACTCAGCCGCTTAAGGAGCTGTCATGCCCGACTTCTTCCAATAGGACACCACCATCACCACCGCCGTCGGCGGTTCGCTCGGCGGTTGGGTGTGCTTTAGGTGCCTGCGATGTGGCGTCTCTGGCGGCGCCAAAAGAATTTAAATTAGCCAAGAAGGCAGCTGCCAGGCGGTGCAATAGACGTGGCTGAAAAGTTACCCACTTGCGCTGGCCTGACTTTGCTAATGAATCATGAATTTCTCAACGCCATTCTTGCTTTCTTTTTCTCTTGCATGGCTTGGCTTTGTTTTGCCTTTGGTGTAATAAGCGTGAAACTTTTTGGCAGCCCCGAAAAAAAAATTTGCTTTGCTCCTCTGCTCTGCATTTCAACCAATTAGTTGGTTTGTTTGGCCTGCTTTTTTGTCTTGCCCAAAAATCGGAAAACAAAAAAAAAAAATATTCAGTGCTGATTGACAGTCTGAGGCTCAGTCTCAGTCTCGGAATCGTTGCCAAGTGACGAGGGAGCGATTGGCGAAAGACACTCCAACGGTCTGGGCCGGAATCTGTCAGGGCGTGACTAATACCTGATCTTTTTCGGCTTTTACACTGGGAATAAAAGCGGGATATAAATGAAATAAAGGTACTGACTTGTTGCCGATATAAACTACCATATAAAACCACTGATTTAAGCCTGCTTAATACTGGAAAAACACTCTATATAATGTTTTTAACTTTTATATACATTTCTAAAAATGCAAGATTACCTTTAACCTACATTTCCTTAAAAGATATAATACACATATCTAAGACATATTTATAAAATATATAAGCAAGACAAGTTCTTTACCTTTTCTTGATTCTAAACCCCAAATGTATATTCTTCCAGTGCCTTTTTCTTTGAGTATTTTTAAGAATCTTTCTGCTTCTGGTCCTGCTTTCTTGTTTGCCTCTTTAAATTGGGCAAAGTTTTTTGCGACAGCAATTGAAGGACTTGTCCAAGGACACGCCCCCATCACACTCACACACGCCCCCTCAATTGTCATCCAGAGAAGTTTTCCTGTCGCATTTGACGTGCGTGCGACGTGTGTGCGGATGTGTAAGTGTTTGCCGAATGACAACTTCTTACAACTTGGAGCAGGTAGTCTCCAGGTGGAGGAGGAGGAGCTTCCGCCAAATTGAATGGTAGTTTTTCACGCCAACAGAGTGCTGGCTTTTATCTTTATGTTGCTTGTTGCCTAACAACTCAATAACTCATCAAACTTTATCGATAGTAGTTTGGATATTTGTCTCTCTGAAGCGGGATTTCGATAAAGCAACAATCAAGGGAGAGGCCAAAAATTGCTATATAGTTTAAATCCTTCACAATAGAGCTATGAATATTTTTAAAATTTTTAAGAAAACCCACTAATTGGGTTATGATACTCGTTACATTTTTATACTCCTCACATTATGCTCCTGGGCATAATCAGTGCGCGTTTTAATGACTTCAACAGAATTTTATAGTAATTCAACGAAAGCAGTCACTGTCAGAGGAGCATTTCCTTTGTTAGGCAACTTAGCTGCGTAATATTTGTTTCTATAGTTACAGCCTTCTATTCTCTCCGACTCCATTGTTGCCTTTCTGATGGAAATTTTATAAATAAGAGCCGTTGGGCTGGGCACAGTATAAATAAAACTTCTCTGTCATAAATAAGTGGTATCTCATCTTAATTAAAACGTCACTCTGTATGAATTTAATCTAAAAACCAGGAATAACAGAAAAATATAAAATATATTTGTATTTCTCTCTAAGATTCTTCTATAAAATTCGTACTATTTTTGATTGAAGTTATTGATTACATTTTAATGTCCGGAATTGAAATGGTTCATGGCTTCAAGTCTCGCCTGCTGCTCCTGCCACCTTCAATTAAGGCCAAATCACAGGGAAAGTTGGTAAAGTAAAGTAAAAACCGCCCCAGACAATGGCCAAGTGATTTGCTTAACTGGGCGGATCCATCACACTTCGTCGCACCGCCGGCAAGTGGATTAAGCCTGTTAATGATGGGAATTCACGGTGCCTGCCTTGCTGAGCCAAGGAGCCGATGTTTTTATGAGGAACTCATTGTGTGTGGGGCGAGGCGAGAGAGGTGACAGTTTTTGTCAAAATCGACATTACGTATGCGAAAATCGTTCGCGAACATGTGGGCTGACAAGCGATACGAATATATTGCCGTTTGCTTTTGTCGAGACACCACGCTTGTGCCGTGTGCTGCTGGTACAACAGGGCGTATGATTTTTATAAATGCCGTGTCGTTGTCGCAACAGGAAAGCCAACTCACAAAAGGCAGCCGAAATTTGCTCTTTTCTTTCGATGTCCCGTGAGTGTGTTTGATATATATCCTGGCCCGTAAGTACAGTACAGGCCGAGTTACTAGCCATTGAAATATTTACAAAAAGATACAATTTTTGTCATGGTTTTGCAGGATTTTTATGTTGGCTTGAATTTATTTCTTTCAGGAGTATGAGGTAATTTCTAAGTAACAATAATAAATAATATATATAAATATAAAATATTAAAACCCCATTGAAAGGAAAACTCCACTTAAATTCCCAATCCTATTATTTCGACAACGACTGCTTATATGTAGGTATAGTGCTGACTTGCTTGGCCTTTCCCAAAATCAATCCCGGCCATGTATGAATGAATTTTGCACGGCTTCTATTTTTTTCTCTCCATCAAGCTTCACCCTCTGCCCAAAGGAATTTCGGCAGTAGCTCCCCAATCAATTGACTTTTGTGTGTGTGTGGGTGGGCTGAGCATTTTGGCGTTTTGTCATGCTGCTTATTATAAAAAATACCAGGAAAACTGATTTGTCAAGGCCATAAAAATATTTGCTCTCATACAACATTAAATGAACATTTTTGCCTTATTGCACGTGTGTGTATATAGTTCCCATTGGATGATCAGGCAAATGCTTATGAATAGCCACAGTGCGTGTTTTTTTTTTCCTCTTTTTTTTGGGGGAAATAATATAATAGGCAGTTGGGGTTTAGGTAAAGTTTGGTGACTTGTCAGATTTCCCGATGTCTGCAATGGAATGCCGTCGATTAAGTTGATTATCATGATGAAGGGGCAAAGTTGGCTCGAGTGTCAGAAATGGACGATGGATTGGAGGACTGGCAGGTATTAAAAACAAAAGCCAACGAGAGAGGCGAATGAAACCCAGAACTGATTGTTCATATTTGCCAACTATTTGCGATTTGCATTTTCAATCAAAGTCTCCGAGTGATGAGAGAAAACAGTATCGATGGCAGGCAAACGATGATGGTGATGATGATTTTGATGCCGAGAATATGTTGGGCATATGACAAGGAGCTTGAATAACACTCGGCACACTGAAAATGTAAGTGTAAAATATTCTCTAGTTACTTTAGATCTTTTAAAAATGTGTCTAAAAGTATGCAATACTTGGGAATTTTGACAAAATCGTAATCGGGGGACTTACATAAATCACTAGTGTTTTAAAATCACTTAAAAGGGTGTCGAAAACTATGCAACAATTAAATTGAAATTTAATTTTAATAACAATGAATTTGTACAATTTTTTTAAACTTTTTAAAGCATACTTTTAGGCACCAATTAAAGTGACTTTACAACTTTTTTGAGTTTTCGGGCACCCCTGAATGTTTGCTTATAGTGAGTTATTCTAAACCAACTTTCACATCAAAACCTGTTTCTTATTCTTCTTTTCCTATAAATGTTGATACTTTCTCTGCGAGTTATGCAACCCTGTGTCTTTTCTGTTTTTGGTTAATAGATTTTCAAAGTTATCAGAGCGCAAAAAGTATAAGGGTGTCGAAAACTATGCTACAATTAAATTGAAATTGAATTTTAATAACAATGAATTTGTACAAATTTTTAAAAACATTTTATAGCATACTTTTAGGCACCAATTAAAGTGATTTTAAAACTTTTTTGAATTATCGGGCACCCCTGAATGTTTGCTTATAGTAAGTTATTCTAAACCAACTTTTCTAGAAATTTCACATCAAAATCTATTTCTTATTCTTCTTTTTCTATAAATTTTGATACTTTCTCTGCGAGTTATGCAACCCTGTGTCTTTTCTGTTTTCGGTTAATAGATTTTCAAAGTTATCAGAGCGCAAAAAGTATATAGATTTCAGTGGAATATTTTTTTCCAAAGTGCAGTCACAAAAAGTAAAAGACAGTGTGTGAAAGAAGAGCTTCAAGTTATGCTTGTTTGCAGAGAGCGGGCTAGAGAAAACTCTTCAAGCACGAATGCCCCACAGTCACACGTTCCGGGTGCAGGAATAGCAGCAGGGTGAATTTTCACTCGGCACCTGTCTTCAGGTGGGATGTGCTCTCTGTTCTGTTGTCATATTTTCATCACACTTCAGGTGTGAAATAAACACACGCACACACACGTACCGAGGCGAGCGAGCTTCTTGAAGCTGAAGAAACTTTGTGCAGCCCCCGGAATATTTACTCACAATCGTGTGTTTTTCGTGCTTCGTGCTGGTTTTTTTTCTTATATTTCTTCCTGGGGTTCCTTTCTGTAGCAACAGCTTAATTTCTCAGTGGCCCCGGACAAACTTAAACACCAGTTGTTTGCTTAATTTCTGCTCTCCGATGGAAATTAGTTGGAGCCCAGCCCTGACCCCAACGCACTTGCTGCTGTTGTTGTGTGCTTTGCATATCTAATGTTTGGGTCCGGAGACATGGGCGAACTTCCTCCGGGCCAACTTAAAGGGCTGAGCCAAATTTAATGAAAAAACAATACAGTCTTTATTATTAAGCAATCGCTTAGCAGCTCTAGTGCGGAATATATATGTAGATGTATGTGAATATATTTAATTAAAAAGTTCTGGGGCCCAAAACCAAAGGAAAGGCAAATATTTGCATGGAGCTCTGGGTAATTCTGGCAAACATTGCGTAAACACAATCAGCCACTTACACGCACACACACACACACACTCGAACTCCCATCCAGACATAACATAATATCCGATTTCAATTGGAAGGAAAACCTATTAGAAATTATTTCCCTTCACTAAATATTTGCTCGATTGTGTGCGCATCTTTGTTCTTGTTGTTAATGCCATTGTATTCAATGAAATGCCCTCCGCCTCCCGAAAAACATTTCCCATAATAATTGTCAGTCTGCTGCCCTCACCAGTAAGAGTCCCTCCCCCAATCACAATCACAGTCGCAATCCCTTTATTTGGTTAGATTTTAAGCCTTGAATTTTCGTGTTGGGTCAGCGTTTGGGCCACTGTGTTGGTGTGTCGGCCTGTGTTAGTGTGTGTGTTTGGCATACATGGCGTATGCGTATTGTTGATTTAGTTGATTGGCTTAAAGGCGTGACCTAACCAATGCTGGCAACAATAATTGTCCGGATTCCAGCTATTTGCTCGCCCTCGTTCAATTAGCCAGCTCTCTTACCTTTTCGGCCACTCAGAAGCCCTGGTCTTCTTCAGTTTCCTTCGACACCTGAAATAAGGAGAGAGGAAGTTCGATGATGATGAGTTCACATGGTTAAATTACATGTTCCGTTTAATCAAGTGGTTAAAATTCGACATTGTTTGCTCGGCTCGCATTCCCCCGGCTGGAATTGCAATTAATAACGAAATGCAGGCAGTGTATTTTATAGCCTTACATTTCCCTTGGTATGCCGTGCTTCAATTAATATAATTCTAGTTTGGTTTTGGTTTCCCTCGAACGATATCGAATTTCTGCCGTACTCAACATGTGTGCTGCTGTGTTCCTTGGCAAACTGCAGTTTGATATTCCCTTCTTTCTTTTTTTTTTTTTTTTAGAGGGTTTTGTTTTCAACCCATTTTTTTGTGTTTTAGGACGCAGCGCCGTTGTTTATGAAGTGTCCTGGCTGCCTGTTTGTTTGCCTTTCATGTTAATGGACTTTACGCTCACATGGACACCGGCAGGAGGCAGAAACTGCAGGAGCATCAGCGAGTTTTCCCGAAATTCGGCTGCCTTTTTTTATTTTTTTGCTAACTTTCGGTGGATGGCATAGAGACATGGATAGGCGTATGTATATACACGGAAAGAAAATTATATTATCATCTGAGATGATTTTATGTCACAAATGCTGGATGCTATTAACATTTTATAATTATTTAGTAAAAGGTTTTACCCAAAAATATTTTTAAGATATAAGTAAGTAAGAGTAAATGTGTCAGGGAATTAGATATAATCTTTTCCCGTGCACATCTATGGTTAGCGCCATATATGCATTGGGTCTGCCTTGTTCGCCCAGCTGTTGCCGTTTGAATTTTCCGGAAAACTAGCAGCGTTTGGTTTTTATCGATGGTTTATCGTTTAAAGTTTTCCATCAGCATAAATTCCGTTCGTTACACAGGCCAGAGCCATTTTTCATTAGTCTCTGACGTGACAATGTTGCGTATACTTAATATTTATCTAAGTTTCTTACGACAATCGTAAATAACCACATACACACACACACACGCACTTATACGCGTGCAACATGCTGTTCGACAATTATTTGTGTTGCTGCAACACGCCAAATAAACATTCTTTTTTTTGCTTTGTTCTTCGGGTGTGAGTCGAGGAACTGAGACAAAAGTCAACATAAAAATGAAATACAAGGCAATAATATTTGCTCAACATGTGTGTGCGTTCTAGGGGATGTTTGTTCGCCCCCCCCAACACCCCCATCAACCCCTATTTATCTTGTTCGTGCGCGCATAAGTAGGCAACGATTTCCGTTGGCTGTGGAAATTAATAAACTTTTTTGCACCTTTCGCCACGCAAAACGGTTTTTATTTTGTGCTCCAGTTCTGTTTTTGCAATAAAATGTACTCTTGAAACTGCATCTCATTATGCATTATTTAACTTTATCTCTCGCGCCCTTATTGTTTTTGTTGAACTCTCTCTCTCTGGCCAGCAGTTGTTTCCCTTTCGGTTTTAACTGGGCAGAAACAACTTTCCATCAAAACTGGCTCAATAAATGTTTCAGTTGCGTGTGTGGGATATGCAAACATTGGTCCCTACTATATACATTTTCGATCTCCGCCCATCTGGCAATATAATGAAATTTCTTTAACGCTCCGCCGGCATACATGTGGCCATGGGGGCCACCACTATGCAAAGCAATGCACTCAAAGGAGAGGAAATGCATTTTCTTAACATTATTTTCATGTAAAAAAGTTATTATGATTGAACTGAATTATTTTAAAAATTATTTAAATATTAAAGAGACTGTATAATATGCCAAACAGGTACAGAATTAATTTATATTGGCCAAAAGGGCAAAGGAAAATATTTGATCAAGAAAGTTAGATTTAATTATAAAGCTAATTTTAAAGATCCATCGTATATTAACACATTTCCCGTGGCATTTCAAAAAGAATTTCTTCCCGTGTTGTTACGACCTGGTTTCGGGCACAATTTTTAATTAAAACGCACCAAATCGAGCTTATTAAAAAGTTGAAATGACCGGCAAAAGGTGATGAGCGACGCATAGCGACCGCCAGCGGTGGATAACCGACATCCGACATAGTTACTGGGGCGGAAGTGGAGAATTAAATTGCTGGACGACTATGTGATGGCGATAGTTTGCCAACTCTGCCCGATGATGCGTTGTCATAATGTCAAATGGATCGAGGTCCAAAGCGAGGACCATGCAAACGGACCGAGTGGGATATAATAACGGTTATTCGGCAAACAGAGTGACAACTGTGTGCCATGCATGTCCTTGTCCCAGCCCCCGCGGCCGAATGCCCATCCATTCGCACATATTGCCATTTTCAGCGACCTATGCAATTCGCCGGCCTTGTTGACATTGTGCGGCAACTGTCATCGGCTATCGGCAGCATAGCGCAAACGAGATGCAAAATATTAACAAATACCCCCTATATTTGGGCCTACAACATAGCATCATATCCCTGGCCGGAAGCACAGCGAACAATCTGTTTGCGCAGCGGACATTTTTTTTTTTTTGCCAGCATTGAGCTTGAGTCCACAGGGGCGAAATGGCAATATACTCGCACTGCGTTATATGTGGCCATCTCGATTCGTTTGCGTGGCTCATTTCATGAAGGACCCTTTAAATTATCATTTTGAAGAAGGAACTCTGTTATTATCTTACAAAATTGTTCAAATAAAATGGGGAGAAGGCTTAGCTGGTCACACCGTAAGAGAAAAATGAGTGTGGCCAATGCCTAATAGGTATTTATAGAACTGAATGTATAAGAATAAAATGTATTTATTAAAACTGTTTAATTTATTTAATAAATAACAACTCAATATTGTTATATAGAAACACCAGACTTACTCTTTTTGTTCAGTTGGTCACACCACTTCCACATGAAAAGATCAGTGTGACCATGTTGAAGAGACATTTATTAACCAGAAAGGTGAGATGCTCTCACTTTATTTATCAATACTATTTAATGAAATTCAATAGCTTAATATATTTTTCATAGAGTCTATAAAGAAAATAACAAAAATACAATATAGGAAAATTCCATTCAATTTGAATGTGTGGTTCAAACCCTTAGTTCCAGCATTACATGTGGTAATTAAATTGAAAATATTCCTAGAAAACAAAATAAATATATTGAAAATTGAATAAGACTTTCATGCCAATGCTTTTACGATTTCACTTAAAACTAAAACCTGCTCTTTGCTCTTCGCTTTAACTGAATTAAACCAACAAACAATTAAATCTGGTTTTATGTGGCTTTTTTGCTTACTCATGCAGACTGCTTTTCTATAAATAATAACTTGGCGCCCTCGGAGCCACGCCCATTTGCTGTTTGAATTCGGATGTTGGGTTTTATAAAGTGCAATTGTGTAAAGTAAATTGCATTTGTTTATATTTGTCAGGGATGTACATCGGCACAAGGGATTCCCCACCTCCCCCATTTGTTATTTCATTTGCCATCGGGCATCAATAAATTGTTGTGCCTTTTTATTTGTTGTCTTTTTATAATTTCGGCAAATGCAGTTGATGCTTAAATATTTTACTCTATCTTATATTTGTGGTAGCTTATAGGATAATGCTCTTTGAGTAAATTAGTTTTCATAATCTGCCAGCATAAATCAGACTAGAGCAATATATTTATGCACCAATATTTATTTTCCGTTCGATTGAAAGCAATAAAATATTTTATTGCTCTAGCAACATGTTTATCTTTGACATGTCTCGGAAGTCATTGCAATTAACTGACAATTTTATTGCAATTGTCTTACATTTCGACGCATAACGATATATGTTTCATTTTAGATTGCGACCAATAACAACTTATTTTGCGATTTCTAACGGATGATTCAATGAAGCTTAAATATAGTTTTAGATCTCCAGTGGAATGCAAAGGCCACAGCAGCAGCAGAAGCAAAAAATCGTTTAAAGAATACATATTTCTGTGTGTGTGTGGGACAGCGCAGCGGAAGCGTCAAAATGAACGGAAATTGGCTTAAAAATGACAACAGAAATGCAACAATAGCCAAAAAACAATGCCAGTCAAGTGGTCCACCCAAATATTGTACACGATTTCTGTTATTTTTGAAGCCCTTGGTTTCAGCAGTATGTCATTCATTCATTATATAGCAGGGGTGAAAATAATAGTAGTAGGCTTCTACTATTTATGTAAAAAATATTCTTAAGCCCATACATTTTTTTGTACGTAACATATCTTTGTTTTTGTATTTTTAATATTTTACTGATCTATTTAATCAACAGCATTTAATATTTTTGGGATACTAAAGCAATAAATAAATGAAACTACTTAAACAGTTTCTTAATAACTGAATTTTAAAGAATAAATCTTAAAATCATAATAAAACTCCACTCTTTACATTAAAGAACCACAGAATCCCATTTCTAATATTTATTTAACTTGTAAAAGCTACCAAAAGCATGCTAGTATTTTCCATTTAGCTGTATTTATATATAGAAGCAATATCTATTCATGGCGAGTTTGGTTTTTCGATTTTCATTTGGTTTTCATGGCGTTTTGAGCATCGTTTTTGCATTTATAATTTTAAGTTTCATTGTTTCTCTTGCACACACACACACACAATTTCATATTAAATATGGCAGCATTTTTACGTCTCGTTGATTATTTTTGCGGTTGGTTTTGTTTCCTTTTTTTTTAGCTTTTTGTTTTGTTGTGGCCATTTTCCGCTTTGGCTTTTTAGTTGCGCTTTTGGCTGGCCCCGTGTGGTCAGTTTTTCTTGCTGTTTTGGGCCCGGCTGGGCATTAACTTTTGCACGTTACAAGCTTAACATTGATTTTGCGGATACGCGACGCAGAGGTTCCCCCTTTTTCCAGGACCTCCCATCCTCAATTCCCATTTCCACAGTGTCCCCGATTTTCCTGCTCCCCCCTCACCGATCTGTGCTGTGTGTGGACGCCGTGAGCCATGTGTCCTGGCTCTTCCGGAGGGCATCATTTGCACAAGAATTGCAAAAATGTTGGTCGTCCGGCCGAAAAAGCCATGCAAACAACAAAAATGTTAGCCGCCATTTTTGGCGCTTCCACTTTTCGGCTTTAAAACGTCAAAAAAGTGCATTTAAACAGTGAGTATTTTGTATTTGTAAAAGGATATACTCAAAGAGCAGAGATGCCATTAAAAGGACTTCCAATTGATGTCAAATTTGGCCACTTATAAAAGGTATTGTACATTTTAAATGGATTTAACTTCGTTCTTAGCTTCTCTTAATACATAGAAACTAGAAATTATAGAGTGAAGTGATGATTTTTACTGAAAATAGCTATAAGAAAATACGTAATTGTATGTTTTAACCTTCTTTTATTTTATAAAATTTTAAAATTCAGCTTTTTAGGACAATTTTTCTTCAAGAACCCACTTATATATAATATTGTTAGTGTATCACCGCTTCGATATTGAATATTTCTCTCTCCTAATACCGCTTTTGTCATTGTTCGATTTGGTGGCACTAATCTCTCTCCGACTGGTTGCGTATACGTGATATTTGGACTGGCTTATTGATTTCAATATTGGGCTTAGCATGTTGAAAAGAACAAAACAATTCAATAGATATTGAATAAACAGGATGACCAAAACAAGACTGTGGAATATAAAAATTATACTTGACTTTGCCTAGCTTATTTAATGTTGGCATTTGCCGGGAATATGCTTTCCGGAAACGGGTGGCCAAGTCGCAATTCGAAGTTCTCTAGCTCAGGCTCCAGTTCTCAACCCTCTTCGTCTTTTCAATAGCAAATACAATCCCGGCAGTTTCAATTGCCAGAAAAGCTGCTGCTACAGCTGCTCCAGAACAGAAACACACACACAGACACGAGCACATGTGGATGCGCTCGGTTCCGTTTCCGGTTCTAAATATAGTTATTTCTGCACCGCTGGCAGCCATGGCAACTCTCTTTCATGCACTTGAGCAGCATCAGCCACCTGACTGGCAGTCCGTCCACCCGTCCATCCGTCCGTCCAGCGTTCCGGCACCCATTCCACCCGGAGCCATTTCCCAGTCCCGACAGCCACTGTTTGCTTACCCACGGAACTCGTCGGCATCGAAAGAAAATTATATATGAAAGTAATCTCTAGCTAGAATGGTTCTTTATAAATTTTTATTTGCATAAGTAATTTTGTTAAGGTTTTATTTCAGAGCTTTCAGGTTTGAAATACGTCTTAAAAAGGAAAATCCATGAAACTTCTAATGAATAATAGTCCCTAGACTTGGAATTATTTTAAAAAGTAATAATTTTGTAAAGAAAATATAAAAATGAAAACAGTTTTTATAAATTTATTTTTATTAGCATCCTACTGTATTTTTGAAGATAAAAAACAGTATCAAAACAAAAAAAGGTAAATTTATCGAAGATGTATTGATGAAGCTTGACTTTTATATTATCTATGGATGATAGCTTTTCCCATAACGTTTTTCTGAGTGTACTGTTCTATGTATTCAACTCGTCCCCTCTCTTTATCTCTTTCTCACTGCTCTGTGTGTATTTTTGTATGCAAATAAGCAAAATATTTTAACAGCAATGTTTTTTGCGTCGTCGTCTGGGCCGCTGTTTGCCAATGACTTGTTGATTTTACAACTTTTCCAATTGAATGCACTCGGAAGGAGAGGGAAAACTCATGTATGTGCCCGACAGAAAAGTGATTTTCATTTGCTGTCACTGTCATTCCTCCTTTTTTTTTTCTTTGCAATTATTGATGAAAACGCATGAGTTTAAAATGCAAATGATTCGACATATTTGCCCAGCAAATAGATAATCCATGTGCAGCTCCAGTTGCGAAGAAGTAATAAAGACGTATTGCATTTTTCACAAACATGCGTCTATATATTGGATTTTTCTTTTGGGTATTTTTCCGCAACTACAAAGTGCAGCACACGTTCGTGGAATATTCCCAGCTTCTAAATAGAAATTGAAACGTAAATAAATATTGAGAGCTCGGCGACAGCGTGCCCTCATTGCGCTTCATTGTTGTGCCGAAGCCTTAACCGCCAATGGGCGGGGCTCTTGGCTTTCTTCGAATTCTGTTTACACAAAGCGCAGCACGTTTGGAAATTGCCAAAAATCGAACGGGGGAAAAATAAATAAATATTATGAGTCGAGTCGAGTCGAGGCGAGTCCGGGGGAATGACGCGCGATATGTCAATGGCACTCGGCGACGACGACGACTCTCGTCTAAGGAAAACTCTCTCTGACTCTCTTGTTGTTGTCAACAACTTTTGGCACTTGACACTTAATGTGCATCATTGCGCAGCTGACAATTTCAAGCCATTTCCGTGGTGCCAGCCAAGTAACTTCTACATCTTCTATTTCTCCTTTTGTCGGAGTAAAGTTACTGCACAGCAAGAAAGGGGATTTAGTTTAACTTTATAAAAGTTTAAGGGCCTACAAAAATTGGTTTCAAATAAGATACTATAATTATTGATTAATTAGCACTAGTATATTTTAAACAGAGTTCGCAAAGGTTGTTCCCGGTTCACTATAAATTCTGAAAAGACCGTTTGATCCCGCGGACCCTAATAAAGAGGGAATCCAAAGAACCGTTCAGTTTGGCTCTTCCCTTTTGCGCTCTTTCCTTAAATGAG
>JAEIIF010009731.1:0-17275 GCA_018874455.1 Drosophila trapezifrons
ATATACGGGCGAAAAGCTGGTTTTTTAGGGCGATTTTAGGTAAACATTTTTATGAGTGTGCGTAAGGATGTTGCCTGTCGTGTTGTTGTTGCTCTGCTTTCATTATTTATACGCAGGTCCTGGCAGTCAGAGGCTTTTTGCATTGTGTCTGAGCTAATAAAAACGCAGCAGCAGCAGGAGGAGCAGGAGCCGGAGCTGGAGCTGGAATAGCAGCAGGAGCTGGAGCAGCAGCAAAGTTGTATTTTCTAGTTGAATTGAATGCCTGCGGTTAGCTGCAACGTCGTCTTGGCAATGCAGGAATGGTTCCTGCCACCAGGACTCACTGGCCCCTATATTCCTTCCGTCTCCTCTATTCTCTGCTGTGTTCTCTCCCCCATTTTTTGCCAGCAAAAAGTTTGTCCTCCGGTCAGCAGTGCGTTTTGACCACGACCATGCCATGCTCGGTGTCTGCATCTTTCGCAGCCAATGAATTGAATTGTTGCTTGTTTTTCGTTTTATTTTTTGCCTTTCGTTATGTGCTTTTGTTTATGCAGGCAGAGCATAAATTTTCTAAGGCTTTAGTTTGTGCAAAATTAATTTTTTGTATCTCTGCCCCCTGCTTTTTTTTCTGCTGTATTTGCTTTTATTATGTTTTATGTAAGGCATAGCACAGCCAGTAATGGAAAAGGACGAACTCAGATGGAGAGGAGCGAGACAAAAGTTGACCACAAGTAAATTAAAGTTTTGTTTTGTTCGTCTGCCTGTTGGCTTAAATAGCCGGCAAAGTGTTTTCGTTGTCAGCTCAATTGGCCCGGAACGAGTCAAAGGAGTCAGCAAATAAAAATCTGCTAAAAATGTTGAGCTATTTTATTGTCTGAATAAAGCAAGGAGCCAGGGAGAGTTATGTGACTAAGGTAAGTGGTACACAATGGTATGCCTCGAATCAGCTCTATTGTCTCTTCGCACATTTAATTGTCCGGCTGAATTGAAATGGTCGGTAATTAAATGGCAATTGTTCGAGAGTCCCTCGATTGTCGGGTTAATGAGCAATTATGAGGCATCAATTGGCAGTGGCAAACAGGCTGATGTGAGTGGCTTAAAACAAAGAAAATCCGCCAAAATGAACAGTTTAATTGGCATCAGCATACACCTGCACTCCTGTCACACTTTTCCATTAACACCTGAGCCCAGCACATTAAGATTTGCACTTTAATAGTTCTTATTATCTAAAACCCAACCACCATAAAATATTATTATATTATGTACGAGATACATATGTTCATGTAAATGGTGTGGACTTCAGATTAATAAACCTATTTTCTATCTGGATCATCCTTTGATTTTAAACGAGTTTCAGTGTCTCAAAAATTAAGGTCATTTCTGATTTTGAAGAATATATTAAATTTTCCTTTTACAAAAAATACAAATATTTTCCAAGCGACAACTATTTCCTTGAACACACCTGTGGCGGGGCTTTACTGCTTTTCCACACTCATGCACCTCGAAAAGCGGCGACAGTTGTGAATGGCCTTTGTCGATGGTGCCTGGTGCCACAGTTGCCAGGTAACAATTGCCAGTTAGTCCTTGCCTGCCAGGCGCCTAATCGGAAATGGCGATTTCCGGGCCCGTCCTACTGTGCTTCTCACATCCGCCCGTTGGCACCGTTAACGGGGCACATTAGGTGCATATGTGCGAATTTTCTAATTAAAATTTTTTGGCAACTCATTTTCCGTGGCTGAAACGGCAGTAAACGGTGGACTTTAGCAGCAGGTGGAAGCTTCAAAGTGGGTTGTGTGAGGTGTTAAGGCGAGTGAAAGATCAGTAGTTAACACAAGTTCGTGAGTGCTTCTGGAAGTGAAATTAAAAATGCATTTGGGTGGCTCTGAGCGACGCAGTAAGAGCGAGCTATTAAACAGAAACTTTAAGATATATGAAGATACTTGAAATAAGTAGAAATACAATAATCTTCCAGCGAAAACTATATATTTCAGCGTGTGTATAAATAAATCTAAAGACAATAAGAAACTTTAGTTTACCAAGAACCGCTTAGCATGGATAATAGTAAAATATAGTAGCAAGTTCTGAGCATTAATAGTAGCCACTCAGCAGTATCAACAGTTAGCATCGGAGGCATTTGAACATCATTTAAATTAAATGCTTTTTATATGCCATCAGGGACTAAGTCCGCTCCACCGCACTCGCACACACACGCTCCTCGCACTCCGGCTTGGCTCCATTAAACAGCTGCGTAGTTTCCTTGGGGTTAAGTGTGTGTGCCCCGCCTGGCACCGATTTGGGCCCACTGCGAAAACGCTTTCGAATCGAGCTGTAATTGGTTTTGTGGCAGCCCCACACAAAGGCAGTTGTGAAAGTGCAGTAAAATGGGTCTCCGGTTTCCTCCGCTTTCCACGACATCCATTATGCATAGGGGGGAGTATTTGCTTATGCACGTCCGTGTGTTTGCAGACACAAACACTTGAGAGCGTCTATAAGGCGCTCTAATTAATTGTTAATGACTCATTTGGACGGATTATTAGTGTTGTAACGATTTGTAATGACGCCTAAAACACATCTCTCACATGTGAATTATTAAATGCCACATTACATAATCCCATTTGAATTATTCAGCCCGCCACCGAATCATCTGTGGGCCCGATTATCACTTGAATGTCATTTGCATATATCGGACCTACAAGGGATTTTGAGTTAATTAATTTAATTACAGGCTTAAAAGGGATATGTCTTGAATTGGTGGCTTTGTTCCTTTGAGTTAAAGGCACTTTACTTCTATGTTAAATATTCACCGAGGGGGGGTTTCAGACTTTTCACTAAGACGCGGAGTTGTCAAAGTCATATATATAATTATTAAGAATTATACCTTTAAATTGGAGTTCCTTCTAAAAAGGGAATCAAAATAACCGCTCAGTTTAGGTCATGCCTTTTGCGCTCTCGCTCCTTCTTCCACGCTTTGCCGACAATGTTCAAGCAAAGCAGCAACAACAGCTTATAAGTACGTACAGAGTTGTCTTTAGCTTTTGTTCTCTCCTCTTATAAATCTATCTACATTCTATGGAAATTCAAATTAGGGTTCCGGTTAAAATAGGAATCAAAAGAACCGCTCAGTTTAGCTCCTTCTTCTACGCATTGCCTGGAATGTACAAGCAAAGCAGCAACAACAGCGTATAAGTACAGAGGTGTCTTTAGCTTTTTTTCTCTCCTCTTATAAATCTATCTTCATTCTATTGAAATTCAAGAGCTAACCTTTGAGTAACTTATATACTTTGGGCCGAAAAGGCGTTGTGACATATCAAAACTATTTGATTCGGGCAAACAAAGTTCTGTAACTTCCGGAGGTCTGACCATCCGTTAATATCGACATTTGTGACAAGCGCTGAGCTGGGAAGTGTTGACATTAGCTCTAATCGGATATAATTTCCCATCAAGACATCATACTTCCCCTCGGCGTTCTTTCTTTTGATTCCTATCTTACTGTCAACACTTTTTGTGGCAAATTAAATTAAATCATAATTTCAATTACCAGAAAATTGACCACAAAAGCGGCCAACGGTCATTACTCGGCCTATCTGGCTCTCTCTCTCTCTCCCGGCCCACCTCCTAATCCCGCCATCCCACCGTCTCGCTCCCTCTGCCGCTCAATTCATTAACACTTCAAAGTTTTCTGCCTCAGCCGTGGGGGGAAGGAGCAAGCGAGAGGGCGATGGCACGCAACAACACTCGAGGCGTTCGTTAATTTGTTAGATGAACAACAAGCTGCTGTCGCATCTGAGGTTCTCTTGGTTCTCTTGGGCTGGAATCCCTCCGTACTTCCCGCAGAAAAAAATGTTCACAGCCTCCGGTCAAAGGCAAACAATAAATAAGCGCAAAAGAGCAAGGGCTAGTGGGCGACAGAGAGGGAGAGATATATAGGGCGCACCGCAAACCGGAAAGAACTATTGTTCCGGAAAAGTATGCCCAGCTAGTTACGAGGAAAAAAAGGCAAAAATGATTTCGCACAAACTTTTCTGTTTAGTCAATCATTTTAATTAAGTAATTTTTTTCGCCTACTTGTCGTAAAAGTTTTAATAGCAGACCAGCGGCGGGACCGAGGAGGGGTTGCCAGTCGGCAGCTGGGGGGGAGGTTGGGTTGGGTTTCTTTCCTGGTCGGTGGTCGTTGGTCAACGTAGTCCAGGCGCCCCCAACTGCATTTTGCGGTTAATTATAATGTTGGGCCTGATTACATTTGCCATGTCGGCGTCTCGGGCTCTCGGGCTGTCGGGCTGTCGGAGTCCGCTGGTCCGCCTGGTCGGTGACTTCCAGTTAATTGCCGAGATTTGAAGTTAGTTAAATGTGGCACAAGTTGTTGGCAGTCGCCTTGTTTTGTTCCCAAGTCAAGTCGAGTCCAGGTCATAAAACGGCAATAAAAAAGTTGCTCGAAACTTTTATTAGCTGCTGATCGGACTCCTGCCTCTCCAGCTAGCCAGTTTGTTGCACATTTCTGCCCACCGCGTAATTAATTAAGTTTAGTCCTCCTGGCATCAAGCGAATTTAAGTGAAATCAATGAATCAGCCCCGGCAGAGGCAAAGGCGAGGCAAATCCGAGATCCTGCTCAGCCAGGACTATCTCGGCCGCGCCCCAACTTCCGTTGAGTAACTTTTTACCCGGCCACGCAACGAAGTTTCAGAGCCACCCACCAGCTGCAGGTGGGTGTGGATGCTCCTTGCATTTTAAGTTCCGAGTTGGCCCGCGCCCGCTGCCCGTCCCGGAGCCATACGCTTGATTTCCTAACTAAGCACGCAAATGAAGCGTGTGCCCATCAAGGATGCGACTCTATCTCTCTGCGGTTGCACATTCCATTTATACCTACATATATCCACCTGGCGGAGCGAACTGACGCAACAAGGACCAGGAATCGTGCGACGTGGAGACAACCGCAGAGCAGCATCGGGGAGCGAGACCCCGGAGGGGAAAAGTGAGCGGCTGGAGCTCAACCCGTGTTTAATCGCAGAAATTATGCAATTGCCAGGCGGCGGGCAGGGTCTGAATGCCTCCAGGCACTGTGGTTCCAGATCCGACGAACATGTGGAACATGTTACCCAAAGAATAACATTTACCCTTCTCTCGCCCCTTGGCTAAATAAATAAAATCAGTGAGTGGTTGCTGGATCCGATGATGAACGGCTAACGACTCCAATCATCATGTAACCCCTCCGGCAGCGGCTTTAAAGCCAGCCAGGTCTCCCAGAATCGGAGTTGGGAATCAGTTGGGATTTAGACACCCGAAATGGCATCCCCGTGGGACCGAGACCAGTGTCAGTTGGCGTTCAGGCTCATGTGCTATGCCCAAGCACACACACACACCTGACAATTCGGCAGCGACAAAGTTTATTCCAGGCGCTGGCGGCGGAGCACGGGTGGGGGCAGGGCTGCGGGGAACGTGTCTGGGCAATTAGCAGATCGCACATCTAGTTCTGCCGCCGCCCGGCCGCCGACTGAGCTGGCCTATATATATAGGCCAGGCCGCGCTCGCCAAAACTCAGTTGATGTGTGTTTTGGCCCATCGACCGTCCAACAGGAAGCGACCAGAAACCAGCGAGAGCCAGATGGCGGCCACCAAGTACGACAGCTTCGAGAAGATATGGTCGGGCCCGAAGGACAAGGAGTACTACGGCCCGGATATGACGCTCGGCGAGGTGGCCCTGATCATCCTGCGTCTCTACTCGGACAAGGTGATGCAGGTGTTCGATCCCACGGGCGAGGAGCTCACCGGAGGTCAGCTGTTGGAGCAGAGCCGCCGCCTGGCGCATGCCTTTCAGCGCCTAAAGCTGCAGCGGGGCGATGTCGTGGGTATCTCGGCCAAGAACACCACTTACCTCACCGAGGTGGTCATCGCCGCCCTGCTCAACGGAACTCCCATCAACCCAATGCATCCGGACTTTGACTCTGGTAAGTTCCCATCATCCTAGCCTGAATTAATCTCTAATGAGTTCATATCTCTACAGAAACTATGGCCTACATGTACGAGATCACCAAGCCCAAGGTGATATTCTGCGACCTGGACAACTACGAGACCTTGAGCGCGGTCAAGAGCAGCCTCAAGTTCAAGACGGAGCTCATCCTGCTCACAGGCACTCTGCCTGGAGTTCGCAACATTCAGGATCTGCTGGCAGATGGCTCTAACGAGTATGACGAGAAAACCCTGTAGGTAGCCGAGAAGGACCACAAGATAATGGAAACCCTCTAAGCTTCTCCCTGCTCTTTCAGCTTCGCCTGCCCGCATCTGAGCGGCGATGACACGGCCTTCATCATCACCTCCTCGGGCGTAACCGGTTTGCCCAAGGGCGTAACCCGTTCGCACCGCAGTCTCCTGAACAGTGCCAAGATGTGAGTTGCTTGCAGCCTCCCCTTAAAGCTGACCCATAATGCTCGATAACCCTCAGCCCTCAGCTCTTCCACTCCGAGACAGTGCTGTTCTGCATCAGCCCGCTGTACTGGATCAGCTGCATCTTCACCCTGCTTGCCTCACTGGTCAATGGGTGCCGCCGGATCATCACCAACCGTCCGTACAGTGTGGAGTACTTCGCGGAACTGGTGGAGCGCCACCGAGTGAGCTTCGTGCTCACCGTTCCCCACCACATGGCCCTCCTGGCCCGAAGTCCTGAGAGGACTCAGCTGGCCGAGAGGATGCAGAGTGTTCAGTCGTTCGTCTGCAGTGGCTCCAAGGTTCCCCTGGGCATCTGGCGGCAGTTGTACGAGCTGCTGGGCGCCGACAGGTTCGCCGTGCTCTATGGCCTCTCCGAGATCGGAGGCATCTCGAAGAATGTGGGAGGTCCGCTGGGCAGCGAGGGCAAGCTGCTGCGCAACATCCAGGTGCGACTGGTGGATGGACAGGGTCAGGCCCTGGGGCCCAACCAGACGGGTCAGATCCTGGTGCGAATCAACTTCCGCTGGGGAGGCTACTACCACAACCCGCAGGACACCCAGGTTACCGTGACACCCGACGGACAGTGGCTGCTGACGGGGGACCACGGCTACTTCGACGACGACGGCTGCCTGCACTACCAGACGCGCGACACCGACGTCTTCAAGTACAACCACTTCCCCATCTACCCCAAGCAGATCGAGGATGTGATACTCCACCTGCCGGGAGTCCATGAAGTGGCCGTCTTCGGGATACCGGACGAGGTGTCCACCAACCTCACAGCCTGCGCTGTGGTCCGCGAGGAGAACGAGTCGGGGGAGCAGCTCACCGATCGGGATGTGAAGGCGATGGTGGAGCAACACCTGAGCGAGGCCTTCCACATAAGGGGCGGCGTCTTCTTTGTGGACAATCTCCCGAAGACGCAGAACAACAAGGTGCAGCGCAGGAGGATCTGGCCGGAGCTGAGTGAGGCCACCACCTATCTGTGAGGCAATCTCTGTTATAAATAAATGTCACCTCTTGGAGGAGATTGTGCCCTGAAGAAGTAAACCCAATGAGTCATCCGAGTTGTCGAAAAGTTTCCATGGCTGGCCTGTCTGGCGGGCTGCTGGTTTTGATTAGCGGGTTCCAGAGGCGAGCCTGACATGCCAATGAGTAAATCAGCATCTATTTTAGATGTCACTGGCGACAGGCATGCCTTCGGCGTCTTGGGGCGACGCCGCGTGTCCGACTAATTAGCAGCTCCGCTTTTGTTTCCTCTAGCCGGTGCCATATAAGACCCAAATGAGGCGCAATAAAGCACTTAGTCGTTAGCCGTTGGCCAGCGCGATGAGCTGCGAGGTGCACTACGACGCCGCATCCCGGACCTGGTTCGGGCCGCGGGGCAAGGACTTCTACGGCCCGGAGATGACCCTCGGCGAGGTCATCATGCGCGTGCTGCAGATCAACGCCGACCAGGTGATGCAGCACTGCGATCCCACGGGCCAGGAGCTCACCGGCAGCCAGTTGGCCCAGCAGAGCGCCCGCCTCGCCCAGGCCTTCAAGCGTTTGGGCCTGCGGCGGGGCGATGTCGTCGGCATCTCGGCCAACAACTCTACCTACCTGACCAGCGTGGTCATCGCGGCTCTCCTGCGTGGCATCCCCATCAACCCTTTGCACCCGGAGTTCACAGAGGGTAAGCTCTGGCTGATACCTAGCTCCTTTTCCTTACATTTGCTTCTCCTCAGAGACTGTCAAGTACATGTACGACATCACCGAGCCCAAGCTCATCTTCTGCGATGTGGAGAACTATCACATAATCCAGTCCGTTAACCAGAGATTGATCAATCCTGCCAGGATATATCTGGTCAATGGGCAGATAGAGGGAGTGCTGGATATCAGCGTCTTGCTCAATGATGATGAATCCATTACAGCTGCCGCGTAAGTTGATGGGTTCTTAATGGAATGGAGTCTTATAAATAATATTATAACCAATTCCAGCTATGTTCCCTGTCCCAAGTTGCATGGTGATCATACGGCCTTCATTGTTTGCTCCTCGGGAACTACAGGAATGCCCAAGGGTGTTACGCGATCCCATCGGAGTCTGCTCTGTAATTGCAAGAAGTAAGTGAGGATTTGAAGATCTAATTAAGAAGAAGAAGTTAGATACCTCTTAGAGGTCTTTTAAGTTATATTTCTTAAGAAACTGAAGCCATAATAATATTTATATATTCTCGGCAGTCCCAACACCTACACCAGGGACAGCATACTGCTCTCGTTCAGTCCCCTCTACTGGATATCGGGCACCATAATCCTGCTGGCCTCCCTCCTCAACGGCTGCCGTCGCATCATCACCCACCGGCCCTACAGTGTGGAGTACCTCCTGCAGATGGTGGCCAGTCACAAGGTGACCTTCCTCTTCCTGGCCTCGCACCAGATTGCCCTGCTCTCCAAGCACGACTGCGATCTGGTAGAGCTGAAGGCCCAGCTCAGCTCCGTGAGGGTCCTGATCGGAGCTGGCTCCAAGGTGTGCAAGGCGGTCTCCCGGCGGATGTACGAGCTGATCGGAAGCCAGCGGTTCATCGTGGGCTATGGCCTCTCTGAGATGGGAGGCCTGAGCAAGAATGTGGGCGGTCCGGTGGGCTGCGAGGGCAAGGTCATGAGGAATGTGGAGCTCCGCGTGCTGGACAAGCTGAAGATGCCGCTGGGCATCAACGAGGTGGGCATAGTCTATGCCCGATTGCGATACAAATGGGAGGGCTATTACCGCAATCCGGAGGCCACCAGAAGAGCCCTCAGCTCGGATGGCCAGTGGTTCCGGACCGGCGACATCGGTTACCTGGACAGCGAGGGTTACCTGTACATCCAGACGCGTGACACTGACGTCTTCAAGTTCAACAACTTCCAGATCTATCCCGAGCAGATCGAGGAATTCATCCTCCGATTGCCAGGCGTGAGCGAGGCCTGTGTCTTTGGAATCCCCGACCACGTGGCCACCAACCTCACGGCCTGCGCCGTGGTGAGAACCAAGAGCCTGGAAGGTGAGCGCCTGCAGGCCGACCAAATCCGGAGCATTGTGGAGCGGCACTTGAGTGGAGCCTACCACATCCGGGGAGGCATCTTCTTCATAGACAGTCTGCCCAAGACCCCCAATGACAAGCTGCAGAGGCGCAAGGTGCTGGACCTAGTCCGACAATTGGAAATAGAAGCTCAATAAACCGGGCTTATCTCCATTGGATTGCAAGGTGTTTAGTTCACAGAAAACATCTACGGAATACTTAAAAATAACTTGGTTACCATCTAAGACTGTTACACACATTCAATATGTAAAAACATGTACAAATAAATATTTTTACAAATGTCTTATAGCTAAGGTATACTTATTTAAAAGGTAATATTGTATAATCCTTCTTATTAAAATACCCTCAAGCATCAGTAAATACTAGAATATGCTTTTATTAAATTTATATTCCTTTAGAAAAGAGACACCAATTAAGCTTATCCTTTACCTTCAAAGGACTTCACCTGCCGACCCACTGTGCTTGCTTAGAGGCTGATGGCTAACTAATGCCGGGAACTCAATGAATTCTAATCGAGATTCAAATTGTAAATGCCCTGGCCAAGGCCCTGCGAGGAATGAGCGCCTTCTGTGCAGCGCGCCCCTGGTTGGGGCCTCCGACCTGGTCTGGGGGCTGAGGCAATGCCAATGACAAGCAATTTGTTATTTGTGGCACCCTGTGGCTCCGACTCCAGTTGGCGGGGGCTGGGAACATCGACTCGGACAGATATTCTACATAAAATGAATTGAAAAATTAAAATTGCAATATGCAATTGGCAATGGGCAGCGGGCGATGGCCAATGGGCAAAACATACATATTTTATTGGTTTCTGTTTCTGTTTGGGGTTTTAAGGACTTTTAGGATCGAAGCCAGACCGGACATTTTCGACATTTGACAAATGCCGAAATGAAATGCTCGACAAAACACGATTCAATTTGGCCTGTGCCGCAGCCCGTGCCCGTGCCTGTGCCCCTTCCTGTGGAAATGGCGTAATAGCATCAGTTAGCGGACGAGAGGAAACTAAGCCCTATAGCCACATGGTCCGCTCGGATCGGGAGGGTCTTAGCCTCCTGGACTCCGGTCGCCGGTCTCGTTCGGTGTCTGTGGCCGTCTGCATTCTGCAACTAATGCGGATTATCCCGGGCTTTGCAAACTGCACCCAAGGTGTAAATTTGTGTGCCAGGGATTTGCATGACCAACGAATAACTGAATGAATCAAGGCAAGGGTAAGTCGGTGAGTGAATGAATGGGTAAGTGAATGGATGGTCGTAGGCAAGTGAGTTGCTTAACAATTTCCGGCTAGGGGATAGGCTTAAGGAGGTCAACATTCCCGGCTCTCTCTCTCTCTCTCGTCTAAGCCTATTTCCCATTTAAAGTAAATTGCGTAGAGCTATCCAAGGTTACATATAAATAAAAAAATAGTACAAGAAATATATAATATATTTTTGATTATTTGCAAAAGGAAAACTATCACTAAATACCAAGTAAGAGCTGAACTTTGGGCTTGGAGTAACAATTCGATTCCCCTTTAGTGACTCACTTTGTGAAATTAATATTTCAAGTGCCAGTTTCCAACAGAATGGGAAAATGGGCTCAAGCCGAAAAATTTGCACAAAATGGTAAAAAGGCATTCTTATTGCAAATAAATTTGGATCTCTTAAATGCCTCTGTTAAAACTATTTGGTTATGCAATTGCATTTGACCAGCAGGTAAACATTACAAGCCCACAACCATATTGTTCTCGTTTTATTTGCATTCTGGGCTCTGCAAATATTTCCAGGAAACGAAAAGCAACAATTTATGCTTTAAAATTTCATCAAGGAAATGCGCAGCATATGGAATCGTGTAAACAAGAACAACAATAACTGTACCGACAGGAGTGCGGGCAGGACCAAGCCCACTCACTCACCCAACCCGATTTGGGACAAGGGGAAGTTTGTCCTGTTTCCACGTTGCTCCTGTAATTAAACAAGCATTTTCGGCGCTGCCCCGGGTGGATCTACACATAGACAGAGAGAGAGAGAGAGAGAGAGAGAGAGCGCGATATCCCGCATATGTCCTGCGCCCCGGAACATGTCCTGCGCCTCGATCGCTCAACTCGCACATCTGCCGTGCGTTGATTTCGCCTCGGAGGGTTGAAAGTGTTTGCCCAGCTCATAGTGGTGGCAACTATTGCTGCCGCAAAGGACTCGGGGAAAAGTCCGTTACTTTCAATGGCACACCTGGTAGAGGCTGGAGTGGGAAATCGCGGGGCACAGGCCCTCATGCAAATGGTATTATCATGTGTTTTTAATTGTCCGGTGCTTAAGCTTGTATATATAAAAAAAGAGTAATTATTGAAATGTTGCATTCGATAGTCCAAGGTAAATAAGAAGGTAATTTTTTAGGCCAGACAAGAATATTTTCCAAAGCTTAAATCAGGACATATATGATCGGGATGTGTAAATAAAATATAAATATTTTTGCGGGCGTACTCTGAAAATAATGATACTCGGTGGATAAACATGGGAGTTATCAGAAAATAAAGTCCTTACATATCCATCTTGCTCGCACTCGCACTCACCTCTTATTGTTACCCAAGTCTCGAACCTTAGTTTCGAACTGAGATGATCCAAAATGAGACTTTTACTTAACTGCTAATTGCTTTTGAAGTCCACCTAGATACTACCTCCTTCCTTACTTATACATAAGACTCAAAATCCAGTATTTATCTATTAGGTTTATTGACTTAATTTCTCTTCTAAATCGAACTCCTGCAGTTTTAACTTTACTATGCCAAAACCAGACCTTTACCTTAATTTTCCACAATAAAAGTCTGGTTTGAGTTGGCCTCGAGGACCGCAATGAGGTCCCAAACTGAGGCACGCGTGACAGGGCCAACAGAAACCACAACTGGACTGCTAGGAACTTGCAATGTGAATTGTCTGTGGCCAGGTGATATTTATAGCAGTTTGCCCACCTCCAGGGTCCGGCGCAGAGGCCACATTCAAATCAACTTCAAGCTCATGCAATTTTTATGCCCCGCCCACCGAGACCCAGCCACTCAGCCACTCAACCTCTGGCCACCCACCACTGGGCCTACACGTGCATCTGACTTGTGGTCATCCGGCAGAAGTCCCCGAAGAGTGGAGCAAGTGTGCGTGGTCCTAGCAATGGTCAGGGACATCTCGCCGTGTTTGTCGGTTAATAAAATGTATGTTTTTGTTGCCCTGCGGTCGCCGGAGCCACCCAGTCAACCCACCACTGCCCCCTGCGGAGGAGCTTGCATACATTATCCGCCCTTTATCGAGCATTTTTATGCGATTTCCCGGTGTCGACCTGCTGCGGCTGATGCTTTTATCTGCTCAATGCGCTCGAGCGTGCCCTGGCTGCCAATGAGGCATAAATTCTTGATTTCACGCACTTTTGATTGATGGCAAAGGAAGTGCGAAAATCCCCACCACACTGAGGCAAAATCTCAAACAAATTGGATAACAACTCGGACCGTGATCGATGCAAACTGTAGGAATCCAGTTATAGATATTAATTGATAAATTCTGTTTTGATAGAGAAATGTATAGAATTGGCTTGCAAGTCCTTTTTAATGAATTACTAAATATGCTTGGTTTTATTATTTTAATTTCAGAACCTTCAGAACATTTTAAGACCTGAAGCCCTAACCAAGGGTTTCTTCCAATCTTGTATATAGATGCGCTTATGAATCATATTTTCAGGTAGCTTATTATTATATTTTTCACCAGTGTACTGGGCAATGATGCCGGCTTCAAGGATGCGGGACTGTGTAAGGCTCTCCAAAATATCCAAAAACGCCAAAAACACACAAAATTACAATCGGATTCGATGTAAAGCTGCGGGCCCCCAAAAGATAAACACAAAACTTATCCCCACACAATAGAATCAGAATGCGTGTATATTTTGTGTGTTGGTGTGACAAAAGTAGGCTTTTGATAAGATTTTGAATGGAAAAGGTGCATCTTAAGCTCGGCAAGAGTGGCAAAGTATTTAAAGCGCTTTCACATCCGGGATTAGATAAGCCAAGAAAAGGCGTCTGCGAAAATTCCAAGCGACCTTCAAATGGGATTTTAAATGCTCTAACTTGTATTTAAATAATAACTAAAGTTAGCTTTAGGAAGTTATTTATAAGTAAGTCACTAAACTGAAATTAAAACATTTTATACATTTGGCCTTAGATATTTTGTTATATTTACATTATTAATGATATTATGAAGCAAATCATAAATGTTTATAGCGTAAGGAAATTTCGTCACAAAGATTCTTAGCATATTTTCATTAAAATAAATCCATAATTATCTACAACATTGCATTTTTCGACTTTAAAATTGCACTAGTTGTGGCTTTAAGTTGCCGTAGAGAATTAAAAAAAAAACGTATTGTCCTATTGAAATTTATTAAAGTTGATTGGATTTTTAACTTAATTCTCATAATTTAGTTGGTCTTAATTCAAGTTTTCCCTCCTAAGAAAAACACTTAAACAGATACTTATAACCTTATGGGCCAAATGAGCCTTCCCCTTAATCTCTTAATTAATTAATGCACCCGTAGAAGAGGAGAACAAATTGGAATTCATCTTAAGACGATGATAACCAAAGCCAAAGTTCTATAAATAAATGGCATACTTTTCGATTCTCAATAAAGGCGAATTCGTGGAACCCTGTCTCGATAGTTCGCGGCACATCCTTCGGCCGGCCGACGTGAGGATCCGCAGCTGTTGTGCTGGCTTTAATTTCCTTGGGACAGGAAGGAAGCCCACCACCGGAAAACTTTCTTGGCCTGAATGGGAGCACAATAGCAGAAAAGCAGCAGCAGAACAGCAGCAGCGAGGCGGTAGTTGGAAAAAAGGACGCGTGTCCTAACGCCTGCCAGCCGTCTGTCTGGCCACGGTTCGCAGCACCTACGCAGGACGAGGGCGGGCGGGATAGGGGTTGCGAGCGGTAGGATACATATACATACACTCGTAGTAGGTGACGGGTGGAGGAGGGACGAGGTCCTGGCACACGCCGCTGGCGTCTCAGTTGAGCGCGTCTTGGTCAGGGCCCACTGAATAATAGTTCACTTTTCATCGCAGATAAGGAAATATATAAATAAGCATTCACGAACGGCAGATCCATCCCTCCCAGCCCCCTTCTCAAAGCCTGTCCCGCTGTCTTTCACTTTTTCTCTCCTTCTGTGTGGATTATAATTTCTGTAGACACGCAACTGAACGCCCACCAACGCCCACGTTTAGGCCAAGCTCTACACAGAAAAACCCGATCTAAGTCATGAATGTAAGCATATTGTTGAGGTATTTTTATTTAGAAAATAATGTGAACACTTGAAAATATATTATGAGAATAAATCATGTATTTCTAGCACAATCTATCTGTTTTACATTTTCAAGCGATTAAAAAAGGAGTTTTCCTTAATATTTTCTATACTTTTACCAAGAGTGATATTATTTTGACCAAAAGGTTTAGTAGCTGGCTCTTGTTTTTGATTTATTATAATTTATTATTTTTTTTTTCTCAATTTTCTTAATATAATTGCATTATTATCGGCATACCAGGCTTATTTAGCCTTGAAACAATTATCAATTAAATATAATACTTTTGTAAGTCCTTTAGATAAACGAAAAATAACTATTATATAAATAAATAAAGAAATAAATTATTATAAAAATAGAAACAATTTCAGAAAGAAATCATAGTTCTGTTTTTTGCTCTGTGTATTCGAGAATTCATCATTAAATTACGCCTGCCAAGAAAAAGATGAGGAAAAAGAAGCCGCAGCAGTAGAAGATGAAAAAATCATTTATCCTGCCCTGCCCTGGACGAAGGCTGTTGAAAAGAGCGAAATTTTCATAGAATTTTCCTGCCATGTTTGTCATGCAATGCGAGGGAAAAACAAACCCCCGCTTAGTTCATTTGCTGGCAGAAAAATAAGCTTGCCTTTGCTTTATTTAAGCAAATATTTGATATGCTCCAGAACCCTGCGATGCAGCAGAGCAAACGTTGAGAGCTTAAAGCATAAATCAATATTTGTCACAGCGAATGGGGAACTCATCACATCCAGCGGGGTTTTTAATCGCATTCAGGAATGTCGGGGACTGGGCCTGGGACTCTCAGCTGGCTGATAAGATATAGGTGGAGTCGTTGGAGTCGGAGGAGTTGGGCAAACAATCAACGCCGTTTGATAAGGCTTATTGGCTCTCCAGGTCGAAACTGTTACGAACTCCAGAAACCCACACTCCAGGTATAAAAAGCGATACAGTCTGGCATTCAAATTATTCGTTATATTCCTGTTTATATTTATTTGTTAGCTGGTACCGAGCGCACTTTTTCAGAGTGAGAGGCGACGCAGCAGAAAGAAATTGCATTTTTATTGCAGACAGCATAAAGGAGAACATGGAAAACAATTTTTTTCCTTATTTAATCTATAATAACTTTCTGATTGCGATGATTCGAGGCAAAGCGAAAAATAAAATAAAATAAATGAAAAACTGACTACATTTATGCTCTTTTCACCAAATAAAAACTATGGGTACTTTGGTTGCCAGTAACGGCATCAATTACTGATTTCATAAATTCATAAAAAAATAGTTATAGTATTTTATTTCCAAAGGAATAATACCTGATTATGAGTTATATTTTTTTATATAATATTATTATGAGGTGGCTCTACCAAATTTAATGCTGTTTATATTAGTAAAGAAAATGAATTAATGTAATGTGTAATATTCAATTTTAATGGGAAATTTCTAGGATTAAAATAATACGAATATGTATAAATATTCTTTAAAAAATAAAACAATACATATTAAATAAAATCTTTCAATAACTAGATGCCTTTTAAATAAATTTTAATGATCAATAAACAAGTTAATAATATCTTTTATTATTTTATGAATTATTTAATTCAGAAATATTTATTTGGCTAATTTTATTATTAATTTTCTTTCAGAAATATGTATTTGACAAATATTCCGCATCAAGGGAACTACTGCCTTGCGAAAATCCTTTGGTAAATACTTTTGATGGCGAGCTCTCCTGGTAAGGCACTTCGGACCTTTGGTTAGCTACTGCTGCTCCTAAGTAGCTTTGGCAGCATCTAAATTACATGGCCCAGTGGCCAACTGGCCAGATCCTGGCCTGCATCCGCTCCTGGCCATCTGGGCCCGTTCTGGTTGGATTTGCTGCTGCGCTGCAGCTACATTCAATTAATTTTACACGATGTAGCGAAAATCCAGCCCAGGAACATGAAAGAGTGTCCTGGGGGACAGGAGGGGGAGCTACAGCCGAACTAACGATAATTTTCCAACGGCGAGGAGCCTGGCGGGAAGCTTAAAGCAAAAACTACGTTGTAATAACATTTTAACGATATTAGCACGAAAAATGTGGCCCGGCACACAAAAGCGGAAAGTGGAAAGCTTAACGATGCTAAACGAGTGCAGTCTGTGCGTGTGTGAGTGCGACGGAGAGAGAGGAGGGGACGGAGCGAAAGAGAGGCCAAAGGATGCGACACACACACACACACATGCAGAGCGAAGGCTGTTAGCTTCGCTTTTGCGGCTGCCAAAGAAATCTGCAGCGCAAATTGTTCAAATATTTTGGCTTTGCCACGCACACAAGCACATGCAGCCCCCCCCCTTCCACCCAACGCCACCCATCGGGCGCCACATCGACCTCCAGCCCACATAGCTGTCTCTTTTCTTTTCGCTGGTGGACCGAAGAACAAAGAGCGGGGATGGGGGGTGGGGAGCATTGTTCAAATGCAGCGAGTTGTTACATAATCCCCGCTGCCTCCAAAAACATATGTTATTGCACATACACCCCCTCCCCCCTCA
>JAEIIF010009757.1:0-10405 GCA_018874455.1 Drosophila trapezifrons
GCCTCTAATGAAAACTCTAATTAATGAAAACTTGTGCCCTGTGTCATAAGGTTATAAGGAATATTTTAAAAGAAGTAAAACCCTCTTCCGCAGGATAAACAATCATCGTTCATTGGCAGAAGGGCATGCGTACTTCGTTGAAGCTCTCGGCAGCCCTTTCTCGTTTATTCTTGTATTTTTTTTTTTACATTTTCACTTGGATGCAGTTGACTAACTAAAAAGTAACACAAAGACATTTAAACTTAGGGCCTAAGTTAGCGGAGCGAAGGAAAGCGTTAGAGCTTGGGTTAGTTCTTGGCAGAGTTTGCTGTATGCGTTAGTTGGACAGAAAGCGAGAGTGACAGTGAGGCGTCCCCTAAATCCCCGATTCTAGGCTAGGTTAACACGAGATTCGATCTAATCCTTACGAGCTAAAAAAAACATATTCGTGGTCCGTTTTTCAGATCGCTGAGGTCCTGCGTTGAGTTTCCTTTGAGTTCAGTTGAAGTTGCGGCTGTTGTCCTCCGTGTTGTCTACCAGTTCTTGGAGCGCCGCTCTCCGCTATTGGCCCGCAGCTCCTCTCGCTCCTCGCGATCGTCCAGCCTCTCCAGCTGCCAGAGATCGCTGTTCAGGAGGCGGCGTCCTTGGGTCCAGCTCAAGGCGGCTCCAGCTCGGGCGGCATTGCCATTCAGCCGGGTGGTTATCAATCCATTCAGGTTGGCCGAGTCCAGGAGCAGCGGAGAGCTGATCAACTGGGCCTGGACAGTGGCACTGGAGGGCTGACTGAGGATTAGGGGCTGTGAGCTGCGATCGATGGTCAGACGGGCATTGGGCAGCTGGCGCCAGGCATCCAGGTCGCGTTCGCGGGTCAACAGAGTGGTGGTGGTCCTGGAGGTGGAGCTGCCGGAGGCGGGCAGGCGGGAGGCCAGCAGAGTGGGCGGATGGGACACCACGGTGGCCTGGATGCTGGGCAGGCTTTGGGCCAAGAGCAGGGTCTGTTGGTCGAGCAGGCGCTGGTTCTGGTTCTGATTCTGATTCTGATTTTGGTTCTGGTTCTGGCGACGATCCTGCAGCTGGCGGCGATCCTCGCGATCCCGCTCCCTGAGCTCCCTCTCCCGCTGCTCCCGATCCCTGAGCTCTCGGTCCCGCTGTTCGCGATCCCGCAGCTCTCGCTCACGCTGCTCCCGCTCCCTCAGTTCCCGCTCCCGCTGCTCTCGCTCCCGCTGCTCTCGTTCCCTCAGCTCCCGTTCGCGCTGCTCTCGATCCCGATCCTCGCGTTCCCGCTGCTCCTGGAGGCGCTGTAGGTCCCTCAACTGCTGCTCCTGCTGCTGGCGCTGCTGCTCCTGCAGTTGTACCTGCTGCTGGAACTGCTCCATCAGCTGCTGGGCCTGTGCCCGCGCTTGGTTCTCCGACTCCCGACGACTCTGGGCCTCCAGCTGGAGCTGGCTGCTCTGCTGGGCCTCGGCCAGGGATTGGGCTTCGGCAATGGCCTGGGCAGTGAGGCGGGTCTGCAGCTCCTCGAGACTGTTGAAGCGGGACGAGGACGAGGTCGAGGACGTGATCCTTTGCTGCTGCTGCTCGTCCAGACGCTGCTTGGAGACGATGGCATTGAAGCCACTAGCATCGTCGGCGGTGTACTCCACAATGCGCCGGGTGCCATCGGGTTCGATGAGGGAGTACTGGCCCTTGACCAGGTCACCGTCGCGCTTTTCCTCCTGCCGCTTGTCGTCGCCGGTGAGCGTGTCCCTCACATCGTAGGCGAAACTGTACTGCGGACGGGTGTCGTAATCCTCGCTGGAGTTGGGTGCCAAGGTGGTGGAGTCGTCGTCATCGCTGCCTTCATCTCGGCTCAGATCCCCGCGCAACTGCTGCTGCTGGAGGCTGGAGGACTTGGTCAGCTGGCTGAGATCGAGGGGACGCAGGAAGGCCGACTGGGCCACGTGGCAGGTCAGCAGGCTCAGGCAGAGCAACAGGTAGGTCTGGAATTAAAAGGATTGACGTTCAGCACTCGAATTAAATGGTCCAGCACCAGAAATAAATCACCCGTTGGCCTCATCAATTTGTCATTCCCTTCTGGTTTATGCTCTCTGCTTTTTTCCCTTTACCATTTCTTCTTTTATTTGTTATTTGCACAAAGGGCCATAAATTAAAAACGACAACAGGAGGATTCATGTAACTGACAAAGGGAGAAGTTCTGGGCAATTATTTGTATGTGTCGGACT
This sequence comes from Drosophila trapezifrons, assembly GCA_018874455.1. Lineage (NCBI taxonomy): Eukaryota > Metazoa > Arthropoda > Insecta > Diptera > Drosophilidae > Drosophila > Drosophila trapezifrons. The sequence goes on from JAEIIF010009757.1 coordinate 2,202, forward strand.
GTATTGGATGTCACAGCTTATAAGGACGAAAAACCTGGGCTACACTTTGAAATGAAAATTAGAAAAATATTTGTATATCTATTAAAGATTCTTCTTTCAATTTAATTCGATGATAACATCCTGATTTAAATGTAAGGATTATGGAAGGAATTTTTATATTATTATACTTCTAACTAACTAATTTAGTAATTTAATGTTAATACATTTTTATCACATTATTCTTCAGGTACATACAAAAATTTGAGTTCCAAAAAAATATATTATAATAACTTAAAGAGTCAAGAGTTTATGTTTAATATTTATAAATAAATAATAGTTGCAATTTAAACCTAAAGTTGATTTATACAGAATTTTTTATTTCTGCAATGGTAATTGCTTATTTAAAGTCTCAATTTTATTCTGAAAAATATGCTTCATATTTTTAAATTTGATTTTAAACTATTCCCTTAACTTTTTCGTTTAATATTACTTTTAACCTTCTAGTCATAATAAAATTATAAATAACCTTTCAAATCCTTACAAAATGTAATACAATATTCCCTAATTTCAAGAACCCTTTTAAGTAACTCTTAAATTTGACGGCTATTTCCTAGAGTGTTCTTTTAGCCCAACTTTGTTGATTTCAGCCTGTTCTGTGCCATGGCTCTGGGCCTTTAAATTGGCCTAATACGCTTTGGCCTTTATCGTTTTGTATTTTTGATTATCCTGATTTATGGGGCCAACCTCCACTTGGCTGCTGGATTTACATGGCAGCACAACACCAGCCGAGTGAAGGCTGGGCAAATTTATAGCCGGCGGCGGTTGACGGAAAACTTACCCGTCTCATGGCTGCTGACGTTAAGTATTCGCCTAGTTGGTTGCTGGTAATTCGCTGGGATGCTGGTGCTGATGCTGTTGCTGCTGCTTCTACTGCTTGCGGCTGATGGCCAACTGATGCCTCCTACAGCGCCCACAGGCGGCTTTTATAAGACACAGCAAAAACAGAAAAAAAAGGGCCATCGCCAGAACCAGACCACACCTGATACGTACGGTCGCTAGCTTTCAAATTTGTTTAGTTAGGGTTACAAATGACCTTCCCCCCGGCGGAGACACACTGCACGGCATTCACTTTTGCAGCCAGACGGCAAAACAGCAACATTGTCACCCACTGGCCCAAAGTCGGATGGAAGGGGAAGCGGAATTGGGTGACGCTTATGAAATTGGTCAGGCGACATTGCCTACGGAAATTGGAAATGGGAAATGGGTAATGGGAGGGAGGGCCTGGTGCACCAGTAGCCCTAGCCCTAGCCCTAGTTGTTGGCCAAACAATGCGCTTTCGTCTCATGAATTTGAAATTTTGTAATCCCTCATCCGCTCCGAGATCCGATTGCAAAATAGTCGCACTCGCACTCGCTCTGGCGACCACCACCCGGCATAGTTGGGAAAAAGAGGAAATTTGATAGCTGGCCATAAGTAAGAGAGGCGCCAGGCTGGAACGGTGGCTCTAATGGACTTCCCCTGTAACCGGGCCCACTTTATCGATTATCTTGATTCATTATACGACAGGTTTTGCATCATCATGCGTAGTTACGAGAGCTCCACAGTCATTTGTTGTGATATGGAGATATGGGAAGTGCAGCTCCCAACAGCGGAAGTGGGTTTTCAAACGAGGGACATTTTGAGGCTTAGAAACAATCGCTAAACAGTGAGTTTAAAAGCAGATAAGCAGCAACCTTAAAGCACTGCCTTTTTGAGTTACTCATACATCTGCGATTTATTAATAGGGCCAAGTTAACTCGGCTTAGGATGCCACACTGGCACTGCCTGGCGTGCTAACTTTATCGGCTGTAAAAACAAAAGTAACTAACAGACAACAGCAAAGTCCCGAAGAACATCTGTGTCAGTGCGTATGAAAACAGAGAGCGAAAAAAAAGCAAAGAAAAAACAAAAAAAGCTAAAGAGGAATCGCCAACGTGAGGCAAACAAAGGGAGCGCCAACAATAACAGGAGGATAACCCAGTCCAAGCCCCGAAAGAAAGCAAAAGCAAAACAAGCAACTGGCTGGAAAAAATTGTCATGCATGACTGAAATACAGGAGTAGCGGGGGAAAGGGGGTAGAGCACTCGGAGAAATAAATATGTACATTTTAAAGTGAATATGTATAATTATTACATAATATATAATAGCAAAATAATGCTAGATTTTATAATCGATAACTTGTTCATACAGGTACGCGCCGATGACCTGAAAGAAGAAACTGTGTCCATCCGGCTCGAAGGACCAAAATGTACAGAGGTTAAATAATAAATTACACGTTGTGAGATTTTGTACGAAACTGATATTATTTTAAAAGGTGACTATGGATTCTAATTTTAGTTATATGTACGGCCTAGAGAGAATAACAAATGTATTTCAAGCTTCTTCTATGCAAACAATATTTTTTCAGGAAATTAAATACATCTCTTAGCTTATACATTTTACTTATTATTTTGACATTCCCTTTTTTCGTTCAATTTGGAAGGTAGAAATCAAAGTATTATTTTCTCTCACTGCACGCGGGAGCTACCGAAAAAAAGCCGCCAGCTTGATCCGCTCTGTTATTCATTCCGCGGAGCATAGTTTTAGGCGCCGGCAGTTCGGTTGTCCGCCCCAACACGCTAACATGTTGGACACTTTTCCCGCACACACACACTCACGCACACCATCTCGCATTACATCTCTTTCCCCCCACCGGCTTTGTTTGTCTTTGATGCGCGTTTTCCGCTTGTTTTTCTCTTTCGAGGCGAGCTGGGAAAATTGCATGGGCAGCGGCCGGCAGTCCCGGCCATGTTGTAATTGAGTTGGTCGTGTGGAATGGGAAAATAGTTTCACCAATTCCGACATGAATCCCAATGCAGTTGTACACGGAAAATCCCTAGTCCAGTGCCGCCATGTCCGTGTGCCAATTTGCCGGAGGCTAATTAATCATTTTTCACTTTTTCACTCGCTACAGAAAAGTGAGCTCGGCAATTTCTCACAATTTGCAAATGCCAAAAGGCAATTAGAGTCGACACATTGGCTGAATTAGCGTTCATTAAATAATCGCAGCCAATTGCTGCGGAGATTTCCATTAAGTTGCACTTGTTTTTTTAGCAATTAAAGTTTTATTAGGTTAAATAAATTGAAAATAGGGAAGTATGTAGCTACAAAAATATGTGCTTTTATTATTGGGTCTTTAAGTAAAATATTATATGTATTTGCCTCAATTCTTGCAACCATAAAAATATAATTCAAAATTCTGCCGAAATTACTATTTATTTAATATTAGTTCCTAGATAATTTAAAAGTTTATAAATATAATTTGATTTAAAATTAAAATGCAGCTGTTACATTCAATTATTTTATTAAAATATATACATTGACTTATTTGATTTCATTACTTAGGCACCCGAAGAAAACCAATCTTCAGTAGAAATATTTTAGGAAACAAATTTACCTCAGAATTTGGCAATATCCTAGAGCCTGTGCAAACTTTATTAAAATGCAGAATAGTTTGCATTAAAAATGAGTTATTTTATTGACATTTCCTACATGCAAAAACAGTGGCAGAATGCAACGAAAAATGTGATTGCTTTCTGGCAACTGCAGACATTCTGGAAGCCGCAATAAAATTGTGATTTTCGGCCAGGATTGACAGCAACTCAATCTGCGGCCGGACCCTGTCCAAACCTCAAATCTGCTTTATTTACAGCGAGGGGATGGCTCTTAGCCCCGATGTCGCCAAAGCTCTGATTGAGTGGAAGGCCCTTCTGGGGGGTTTTCCCCGACACATAGACAGATAGACGGAGCAGCGGCGGAGAGACGGTTGCCTGGCTGAGTGTTTCAATTTATTTTTCATATTTTTGTTTAACCGCTTTTTGTTTTACTTTCCTATTTCAGTGAGGCGAAATTCCCCCGGTTCGCGCTGAAAATGCCAAAAGTTAAAATAAACAGCAGAGGAGAGCCAGGACAGGACACACCATGCAGGATGGCAGGAAACACTTGAAAAAGTATGCCAACAATATTTCTGCCATCTCTCCCGGCGCGCGCGGTGTCTGTGTGTGCTTTTGTGCTATTGAAAAGGAAATGAATGGCAGGCAGAAAAAGTTAAATCACCTCCAGCAATTGGGCCTGTGCTGGGGCTCTGGCTCCCAACTCTGGCTGGGATCGGATGGGTTGCCGGTGGGAATGGGCGGCATTTTGAGTGCCGCTCCCTGGGGTGGCGTATGCGCAATATTCGCAGCATCGCGCATCGGGCATCGAGCTCTAAGCTGCGGCCTGAGCCCCGGAATTTGTCGCATTTTCTTCTTCCACAGGGAGACCCCAGTGCGTGTGTGTGTCTTTGTGATTTTATCCTTTTTTTTTATTTTACGCTTTCGTATTTCGATTCTGTTTTGTTTTTCGATTTTCTATTTGCCGTGGGAAATTGCTTTCAATAATGACGCAAAAGTGTTGCCGGGGGGACATTTTAATGGCTGCTCGGTTGCTGCTTTTCGCGTGTTCGACAGATATGAGAGCGCCATCTGCGGGCGACAAATTGAACTGACACAACCCCTTATCGCAATTCTCACGCTGCACTGAGAGAAATTTTAGGGAGGTAAAGATTTAAGATGTTTAATCAAAGGTTATTTGTTCAAAAATATATAAAATATTTTTTTGAGCGGAAAACAAAAAAATATAAAATATGAAAAATTATATTATATATAATTTGTCTCCTTAAAGTTGAATCTTAAGGTAATTTTCCCAATGTTAAGTTTATTAAGTATAAACTAAAACTTAAACTATTTAAAATTTAATTTATAAAATTTTAAAATGTTGTTAAAAATAATAAATTGTATAATAAAACCTCAGTGTAGCGCCATTTCCTTTACTCACTTCAGGCAATTTGTACGCACTCATCGTTGCGTTGCCATCAATAAATTGCCACGTCGCCGGTGTGAATCCTTGCGTGTCCTTGGCCAAACCTCCTTGCTGGCACCACGATCCGAGTCCGGCGCCTCCTTCCTGTCTTACTTATGCAGGCCGCCGTGTCCTTTTGCCACTCGGCCGGCATGCAACGCCAACGGCTCATCGTCATTTGCATTTCACTCGAAAGGCTCCCGCTCCCTCTCCCAAAGAGTGGAATACTTTTTAATATATTTTCCACGTTTCCACGGCAGCACATCCTTGTTGCACAAGCATTTCCCATTTCGAGGAGCTATCATTTACAGCACACACGCTGGTTCGTTTAATCAGGAAATTAATTCACGGAGTCCGTTTAATTTCAGCGATTAATGAGGCGAGGGAATGATTAATAAGTTCACCCTATTGATAAAGTCTTTAAATATATATAATAGTTTCTAAAGGCTAGGCTTGAGAGAATAAAGAATTTAAAATAATATAAAATAATGGAAAACTATATACAAATATAATAAAGATGCCATTAAAACAAGGGTATTTCTGGTACTTTTATTTATCTCAATCAACTTTAACGGAAGTGTAATGCAGCGGAAACAGAATTTCAGAATTCAATAATGACCGCTTGGAAGGAGTTTTAATTAAAAATCATTAATAAAATGTGCGTGAGACCTCGGGCTGCCTTAAAAATGCACATCAATTCGACGATGCTTTCAGGCTTGATTAAATTTCTATGGATAAAAAAGGCTTAAGCATCGGAAAACATGTTTGGATCACGTACACACCCTTGGGATGCCCCAAGACAGCCCTTCAAAATTGCCACAATCGCGTCAAAAGTCAATAAAAAGTAGGGAAACATGGAAATTGCCGAAAAGGGACTTGAACTTAGTCGAGAAATTCAAAGTAAAATTGAATAAGATGATAAATAAAACCTGAAAGCATTTAAATCCTATAAAAACTGTTACAAATATGCCTACAATTTTTTATATTTAATTACAGCACCTACAAAAGCAGCCCGATTTCGTAGAGATTTATACAAACAGAAATCAGAAATCCGATTCGGATACGGATTGTACGTGAACGTAAACAATTCATTCACTTTAATGTGCCATTGTTCGGACGAAAAGGCAGAAGCTGCGCCAAACGATTCTGTTTATTTGCGTATCGCGACGGGGCCTATTAATGAAATTTCATTTGCAACGCGTTGATTGCCCCACTTTTGGCCAATTTCAGGGGAGAAAATCAATAACAACAATGCGGAATGATGGCCATCCTCCCGATTTAATTAACAAGCCACTGGCAGCGCCTTCATCTGCCCTTCGTCTGCACCACGACGGCGAACAGGGAGTAGGCCATCTTCAGAGTGGCGAAAAAGGCATTTAAATTCAGCTCGATGAGGCCCCCGGCCCGCATCACCCGGCCAGTGTCCCTCAGGGTCAGCTGGGTGAAGATGAGCAGGTCGCCACGATAGCTCCTGGATCGATCGTACCAGCGGCTGGAGAAGATCGCATACGGCAGCCGCTGCACTTCTTCGAAGACCACACTGGCAAAGTAGCAGCTGGGAAAGAGCTGGACACAGACCACACAGAAGAAGACCAGGTTGTAGACCAGCGCGATGGCGTCGTCCACAAAGAACAGCATGTAGGAGACGATGATGCACAGGGTGACGCCACAGCCGCCCAGCTGGACCAGCTGCACCCCACTGACGGTCCGGGTGGTCAGGTAGTGGAGTCTGCAAGGTGGGAAATATTCTTTTTAATTCCCAGTGTAGCCAAAACTCACCTCATCAGCAGCTTGTGCTGCTCGATGTACTCCAGCAGCCGGAGATGTTGATCGCTGGGACTCTGCTCCTCCTCAAGTCCCAGCCTGCTCATGCGAATCGACCAAAGGTGCAGATGTCCGCCCAGGAGACAGAGAGTCAGGGGAGAGTAGGTGTCATTGGTCAGTCCTTGAAGGCCTTCGGTCAAGATGGAGATCATTTGGTAGCCGTAGGCCACACCAAAAAGGTACCGGTTTTTGTCCCAATCTAAAGGGAAATAAGCGGGATATAATAGTTCCCGATTTCCGCCCAAGAGCTGAGCTATAGCCCCGAACAGGAACACCACGTAGATAATCCCAAAACTAATGTACAGACAGCGAGTGAAGCGCCTGGCCTGGCATAGCAAGTGATCCTGGTAGTAGCGATGCTCCTCATCCCCCTCGATGCAACCATCCAGCTGGCCGATCAGGGACTCGATCTCCACGATCTCCGGCAGGCGGTACACCTGGGCCACATGCTTCAGGCTGCAGGCCACGCAAGTCAGCGACATGGTCAGGTTCTTGAAGAGTTCGGCCGGCGCGGGTAGTAGCAGGAGATGCAGCAGCAGGTGCAGCGGGAACCACACGGTGACCAGGATATGCAGCATCACTTCATAGGCCCGGACGAGAGGTGTGGCCTTCTTGAAGAAGCTTGGAGTTAGCACTCGCATACAGAGCCAGAAAGGTCCATAGAAGCGAACACTGTCGGGGATGACCATGGTCCTTCGAATGGTTAGACTCTGAAGGAAAGTCCGCTTTTAAGGAGCTAACTAGGAGGAGACACTGAGGGAATTTTAAGGGATTTTAGCTTATGATTGATATAAAGTAAGTTAAAGTCTTATAATAAGAGCCTGTCCTTTACTCACAATTAGTATTCTTTTATTAAAAAAATATTCTAAGGTTTTAGGAATAAAAAAAAATAATTTAACACCAATTTGCTTTAAACATATTCTCGCTACAAGCTCGTATATATTTTTTCCACGTGCAAAATCCATGGTTAAATGGCATTTAAACGACGCCAATGCAATTTTCATAAAGCCTCCGTTAATGGCCGCCATTAGTGGCAATTAAAATTAAGCGAGGAGGCAAATGCGAGCGCCACGGGCAGCTCATTATCCATTGTCCACTGTCCATTATCGCAGCGACATGGCCAGCGTGAAGAAGGAGTAGGCCAGTCGCACGGTGGCAAAGAAGGCATTCATGCCGATGCCAATCATGCCGCCGGCCTTGATCTGCACCTCGGCCAGGGTCAGCTGCATGAAGATGAGCAGAGATCGGCAGTGGCCCCGCTCCATGCCCAGCCAGTTGCTCGAGTAGATCGCATAGGTCAGGCGGCCCATTTCGATGGAGATCAGGGTGCCGTAGTAGCAGCAGGGAAACAGCTCCAGAACCATGGAGATAAAGTACACGGCATAGTAGGTCACGGCGAAGAGGTTCTCGGCGAAGAACAGGATGTTGACGAGCGTTATGGATATATTGATGCCACTGGCCACAAACTGACCCAGCTGGGAGAC
>JAEIIF010009776.1:0-21834 GCA_018874455.1 Drosophila trapezifrons
CTCGTGCGATAGTTGGAAAAAGCAGCGTAGTGGAAAAATACCCTTAGACGTATAGGGAGCACCCAAATTCTGATTACGATATATCGATAGCAAGTACGATAAGATCGATAGTATGAAGACAATGTACGATAGTGGAGTTATCAAATCGAATAAGAGAAAAGACGTGCGAATAAAACCTAGAAGCTTCCACTGTATTTATATTAAATTTATCAAGAAATATGTCTAGAAGTTTATCATTTTCAAACCCTTAAAGTTTGGCTTAAATATAAGAAAAAGCTGATGGATTGTCAGCTCTGTGGCAAAAGCCAGGAGAGAGCTTAGAGGAAGTGCAGCTTCACCGAGGAATGTTGTGTCCCGGCAGATAAGAAAGGACGAGGCCGGCGATCTATTACCACAGCAAGACCAGCAGGAGGAGGGGCCGGAGCAGCCACATCCTGCTGGGTCCATTGAGCGAAGTGTGTTAAGCAAACAGAGTGCACCTCCTGCTCCTGTAAATATTGTTAGTCCTGGCTGCTGCTGCTCCTGGTCTTCCTGCATCGCCTGAACAACAATGCCTTGAATAACCAAAAAGGATGTTGACTTGCCGTTTGCTAAAAGGAACTGCAGCTATTCCGCTCGCATATACTCATATATTCATTTACTTGGATGCCGCCAGATGCTGTCCCGGGAGTCCTGGCCACCCCTAAATTAGTTGCACCCGAATCTTCCCTCGAACCCAATCCCTATCTCCAGCGCCCCAGCCCGTCTGGAGCTGAAGGCTCTCCGCAAACCACAGCCTCTGAATGCGGCCAAAGCAATGCGGAAGAATATTAAGCGGTTTTTAAGCGCCTGCATATTAAAAAGGATACAGAAAGGATACGACGAGACAGAAAGACAGCAGCAGAAACAGAGCGAGTGGCCAGTGCTGGTAATTGGGATGCTTAGGGAGGGAGATCTGACCATTAGGGAAGTGTTTTCGGAGGAAGGAAATTAGTATTTCAGGAAAAATAGGATATTTTATGCTTCCTTTTTAATTTGGTTGAATATTCTAAATTTTTTTTATTTGTATAATAATATACAATACTAAGTAATAAGTCTTCGCATCTCTGGTCGAAGCAAGTCCACAATGAAAAGAACAGAGCTGCAAAAGGACATTCGGAGGCAGCAATCGCATTCCCTTGGCGGCTGGCAGTTAGGTTCTCCTTGGATCATTTGGCGATTTGCAAATTACCAACAAAATGCTGCCAGCTTCAGCTCCAGCTCCAGCTGCAGACAGACCAAGGACGAAGGACCAACGGCAAACGGCGATTGTGAGAAAAGTTTTGCTCCAACATTTTTATTTAACTTTTATTTCTGTTTTTATGCCCGCTCTCCGGCGCTCTAATACGTCCATTGGGTGCTCGATTTGCCACTTGGCGGCGGAGGAGCCGGACACCCGGAACTGGGAGCTTGAAACTTGGAGGAGTCACGAGGCAGAAGAGGCGGTGGCGGTGTCCTCTCCTCCTCCACTTTGGTAACCGAACCCTTTTCCGTCCAATCGACCGTCGCCTTTGTTTCCCCATGTCCTTTCGGTTCGGTGTCCTTTCTGTATCTGTGTGTGTGTGCGTTGTGTAATTAACTCACACTGGCCCCGCCCACAATGGGGCGACATTTGCCGGCTTTAATGAGTCACAAAACGGTTTTATGTGTCAAACGTTTGAAAATCCATTCGTCGATTGGCATTGCAAATGAAAAGTGAGAAAATACACGACGTGGCTGGGAAAAATAGGAAAAACTGGGCCCACACCCCGCACGATGATAATGATGATGATGCCTTGCCGCCTCACAAAGGGTTCATTTAACAGCTAATTAAATGTTTAATCGGATATCTCTCTTATGGCAAATAAAGGATTGCTCCCCGCTCGCACGCATTGCCTTTGAATAGCGAAATGGAATTAAAAATGCGAACACAATGGGATTCGTGGAAATCTGCTTTTCCCGATTGAAAGGCTAGAAAATGATGGCAAAAAATCCCTTGCTAAGTCTCCATTGTTGTCTACAACTCGTAATTAATTAGGTTTAGACACAGCCTACACATACGTATTATGAGATGATAATATTTTCTTATTTATAAGTTTTTTACGGGAATAATTACAGTTAATTACTATTAAGTAACAATGTTTTTTAAAATATTTAACAAATATCGTAACAAATACCTTTATCCCGATGAATATGTCTAGTTAAAGGAATCAACAGAATTTATGTTATTTTGTCAATTTCCTTTATAAGTTCGGTGGTCAATCCCCGAGTGACCATGGTATTTCTATGCTCGCTATTTCTCACATTTCTACATCAAATTGGGACATTGGAAATGAAACACAAATCGATAAATTCGATTCGATAAATGCTAAACAGAAATGCACATTAAATAATAAGAATTATTCAATAAATGCCAACAATCCCGACTTATATGCCTAATTTAAAAGAATACCTCAAAGAGATGTCGTTCTTCCTATTATTTTCCTATAATTATTAAACGGACAGACGAACAGAAGGGCGGACAAGCGGACAGACGGACAAACATACGGACATAAGGACACTGCAGCCAAAAGCCCAAAGCAATTAATGTATGACCTCCCACAACTACTCGCCTGCAAATAAAAAACTATCAAATAGAAATGAATAAAATAGAGCAATCATAGGTTATATCCCTCCACATTGTATGTCTGCTGGATTTTGCAACTTTGTGGGGAATAGCAATCATAATCACATCGCCATTCGCCATTCGCCATTCCGCCAGATAGCCGAGATATAGCCCCGAGGGCCCTTTAATTACTCGTTGTCCAGTTTCAATGATTCCTCCGCTTCTTTTTGGCTTCTTTAAGCATCGACAACTTGTGTTAATTACTTGCCAGCAAAGTGCAAACCAACTAACCCAATTAGGATTGGAAAAGGGCAGACACCGACAGAGGAGATTGAGTGGGGAAATGGCAATGGGAAAGGCGGGCGGGAAAATGGGAAAAGCTGGGGAAAAGGCTAGCAAGCGGTGGCCAGAAAGCAATAAACATCAACTTTGAGCTTTGATGAAATCCGCGAAATGGCAAACTCCCGATGAAAGGAGAGGTGTGGAGAGAGGATCCGCGGTCGGTAAGCAAATTGCAGAAGCGGCAGCCAGCAGCCGGCAGCCGGAAAATGTCCCAGGAACAGGTCCTGTCCCTGGGATTGTGGACTCCTTTGGCTTCATTCTGGATTCAGTTTTTGCTCGGCGCTACAATTGCTAAATTTATTTTCCAGCTGAGCTTTATGAATTTCCTGCAAACTCTCAGTGTTCTGCATTCAGAATTCCCACTCACTCCCCGACTTTGCCAGGTTTCGCAGGCTTTGCCGAACTAACAATTAGACTACGGGTTATATTCACAAATTTTCAATGGCCTCCCCCTTCCGAAAGTTGGCTAAGTTTCAAGTTGCCGGGCAGGCAGGAAGGATGGCGAGGAAGGATGGCCGAAAGGATTTGTAAGACGCTTGGAAATTAGCTTATAAATACGCAATCTCAGACGGGGCAGCAGTCGCACGAGCGTAGGACATCTTGGCCGCTGAAAAGGAAACCCCTTCGAAGGACACAGGACGAAGGACGAACGACATTGCAGCGACACTGACGCAGTTACTGCATTTTTCATGGGCTGTGCAAAATAAATTAGTGAAAGCTGTAAATATGATGAACTGCTGCTGCTGCTTGTGATGGTGATGGTGATGGCTATGCTGATGCCTCGACTCCACTCCCTGCGTCACATCGCATCCTTTTCCAAGTCATCCATGTCCTGGACCCAGTTTCGCTCGAGCGACAAACTTGCAAAAGTTTTTGTTGGTCGCCAGCGGCGCGCATTTTCAACAGCTGAAGCTGATGCTGATGCTTGGAACTGAAAACTGAATCTGAATCCTGAATCCGAGCCGGAGCCGGAGCTGAAAAGCTGAAGTGGAGAGCTGCACCGGGGAAAAAGGGTTACCAAAATGGGGTAAATAGGTTCCAAGGTAGCTCTAGAAGCTTAAAGAAATAAGTATTGATTTATCACAAATTAATAGGATTTAAAATAGCTTATTTTAGCGCCTAAAAGTATGCTTCAAAATATCTATGCTCTACTTCTATTTCAACAACTTGAACAACAAATCGTTGGAATATAAAATTGTATTGCATACTTTTAGACACTTTTTAAAGTGATTTTAAATATTTTTACTCAAAATTAAGCTCTTTAATTAATGTCCAAGTTCCAGTGATTTTATATTTCTATCCCATTTCTATGATACATCCTTTCTTTTTGTCAATTTTTCTTCAAGTGTGATGTAGATTGTTAAAGGCACATTTTTTTTCTGTTGCCTGAGCCCCCGCTTCGCAGCCTGCATTTGTAGCCGCTTTAGTTTAGTTTGATTCAGTTAGTAGTTCTAAGAGTTAAGTAGTTTTCAAAAGTTTTATGAATTATTAAGAGGATTTTCGAGTTTTACGCTAGCCTTTCATTTTCGCCAGCCAGCAAGGCACCCCCCCTGGCAGCACCACCGCCGAAAACAGCGCCAAAAAACCTCCGAAAATCCCCCGGAATGTCAGCTTTTAAGCGCTCGTCAGCCGTTTCCGCCGTAGTCCGTCGTTTGCCATTTTTGGCGTCGCCTGTGAAAAGCTGTCGAAATATTTTGCAGATTTTTTAATTTTTTATGCCGTATTTCCACACTGCTGCCGTTGGTGTTGGCGTTGCTACTTTTATTGTTGTTCCTGCCACTGAAGTTGATGATGATGCTGACGGGGACTGAGAATGGGGTGGGGATGGATGGGATGGGGGACAAACATTGCCTGGCTGGCCACGCCCCGCAAAGCAGCCCTTTTCCACGGCCATTTCCCCCGAAAATTAAATACATTTTACTGTCAATAAAATTATAAATGCAAATTATAATTTTCTACTGCCTTTTTCGGACACTGGGCGCACAACAATTAGCCAGTCCGGCCCCCAGTCCCATCTCCCTTGGAATTTTCCCTGCTGTTTGGCAGGAGATAATACCGACTGCCGCACCCCCGAAAAAGTCCTGCCATGTCCTGGCACTGATTGTGACGTCAATGGCCAAATTAAAACTTTAACGTGTCGCAGAGCGAGCAGCGCGGTTAGTGCGGATCCCTGATGGCAACAGGGGGTGGATTGGGGATTTTTTGGGACACGGAATGGGTTTTTCCGCCGGCAGTGCTGACAGTTCATCACTCTTTCCCGTCAAATCTAGCCTTTTGTGGAACTTTGAGTGGAGGAAAGTCATAAATTTGCTTCTCAAACTCTTGTTTACCTGCTAACAACACCTGATATGTATTATTTACAGTGAAATGTTTAATGTTTCTTTGAATTTGGATTCCAGGAATCACTTTCAGGCGCAACAGGGAAAGGAACAACAGAGATTGAAAGCAGATTCATTCGGATTTTGCTTACTTGTAAGTCAAAATGGAAATATATATGGAAAGTAAGTGTTTATTCTTAAATTAGAATTGTTTCGTAGGAACTGTGCTTTTAGGAGATAATATATAAAAGAAACAATATTAAAGAAAGCTTGGCTTGTCTTAAATTAAATGTTGAGAGGTATTAACTCCTAAAAAAAGCTGGGTTTACAAAAATACTAAATGTATACTCATCCTAAAAATAGATGGGCTTACATTTAGTATTTTTGTAAGCCCAGCTTTTTTTTAGGAGTTTTAACCTCCCAACATCCCTTCCCATAAAAACGCGACATCACTGGGATGGTTTAGAGTGAGGTTTGCTCGGTTAGTTGCCTGTCGCTTGGCTGCTAAGGATGTTGGCATGTTAATTCACTTTGCAAATTGTTGCGATGCCTGGTTACTATATATTTGGCTTTACTTTTTCCCCTCTATTTTTTCCAGGCTGTGTGTGTGCGCTGAACGCTAATTTGGTTCGGGGCTCCTCTAGGTGGTATACGCGGTGTGTGTATGTGCGAACTTTGTTGATTTGCTAAGTGAAACTTCGATTACACGGGACGGAGGCCTCTTAGTGGGTTCATTTGGTTCATTTGGCGGCGGGCTCTTCGCAATTTTCGCAATTTTCGCAATTTTCGGCGGTCGTTTTGCCATTTTGCTCGCTCGGCTTTCCGGGGGCTGCTGGGATAGCCAGAGGAGGAATATAAACTTTCGCCACGTAACATTTGTTATGCTCTATTTCTTTGCAAAGCAATTACCGACCCACATATCCCAGACAAATAAACAGAGAAGCCAGCAAAAACGGTCGGGCCTGAGCCTATGAAAGGCGGGGTGGAAAAGCGGGTTGGAAAAGCGGCGGGCGGAAAACTGCGCCGGAGAGGTGCTCCATAGACGTGCATAAATGGATTCCGGGCGCACAAAAAGCTGGGCGGTGGTGGGTGGGAGGTGGAGGGGCTTTAACCCTAGTGGAAAGTGAGTGTGCTTCTAAATGAATCGCACTTATCACGTTGTATCAAGTACAGTGGGGCCTGGGCACGGTGCGATAATGAATGCAAGTTGAGCCATAATAAAATTAACTTTAGTTGCCAATTAATTAGTGAGGTCAAAGGCTTTCACCCGACTCGAGTCGAGGAGCAGCGAGGCTGTTGACGAGATGAGTAAGTTAACTCAAATGGTTTCATTTATGGCATACCGGAAGCTGTCGCTGCTGGGAAAAGTTCGTAATGGAGTTAAAAGCAAATTGGAGAGCACAGAGAGAGAGTTAAAGATGGTGAAAGTGATGGGTAAGTCATGGAAAAAATGCACTGAATGGGTTGCTTCCTTGACTCCATATGAATAGGTTCTTGGGCCTTTGTTTTCGTTTTAATAAAAGGAGTGCATAAAAACCCACTTAAAGTAATAAAAGCGGAGCCTATAGGTTTATTTCCCTTAAAAAAATCAAAGGATTCAAAGTCTATTAGAAGAAAAATCTGAATATATTACAGAAAATCAGACAAAAGCATTGAAAGATAAAGTACATTGTGCAGTTTTGTCATCGCTAATTCCTGGCGAGAGCGGGGAGATCGGTTCGAGAGAGCCGGCATTTCAGGAAGAGAGCAACGGTTCGAGTTGGTCACACTAGGAAGAGCATGGGATTCGGAACGAGACGGACGTGATTTTCTTCAGCAACTAAATCCGCGAATTGTATTCTAAGTCAAACTTTTTGATAAATAAATAACTAAATTAAATAAAAAGCATCCAAATATTACATCAACTAAATTACCAACTTGTTTAATTATCCTGAAAATAATCCCGCATAGTTATCAACTTTTAATTGTTCAATTTCCATGTGGAAACAATAGTTTAGCCTGGCTTTCGATTGTAAAATCAAATAAATAGTTCACAAAACCCATTAACTTTCGCAGTCCACACTGTACACAGGACACTATCTGATGCTAACAGCATCCATTTTTCTCCACCCAAAAATTATTACCACGTAAAATTTGACCAAGTTTTCGCTGCATTTGTTGCGTTTTCCGTATAAATAATCGATAACTTTTACGCAACAGCGCCAAAACAAGCCACCATCATCGACAGCCCCTAAACCCGAGGGGGGATTGGGGACAATGGGTGTGGGGATGGTAAATGGGCATGATGATGGGTGCTGGGGCACACAGAGAATAGCGAATATGTAGTAGTGGAGGGTAGTAGGAGGCCAAGTAAATTTGCAGAGCGAAAAACAAATTTATAAGCGCATTAAATGGGCGCGTGTAGTTCTCGTGATTTGTGTTCCCCCAAAAGCGGGGAAAGGGGGGAACCACCGAAAAGCGACGGGGTCTTAGAGGGAGCCTCGGCTTAGGGCGTCAAAGGGGACAAGGGGTGCTTGTCGGTGTTTGAAGAGGAGCGCGCGAACAACTGAGGTCGCGGCCGCTGCCAGAGTACAAAAGTGCTTACCAAGCGCTTAGCGATTAATCAGTTTGCCAACAAGGAAAGCGGGCCGAAAGGCGATACTGCACTTGGGGAAATCTGCTTCATTTCGGAAAATGTAATTCCAAATAAATATAATGGAATATTTTATGGATTTAAAAGCCACTGTTTTACCGGAAAACTCAACAACTTAATTAATTTTAATTTCCATCTCCCTCCTCAAGGACTAAGTGAATGTCTAGGTCTCGGCACTTTAAGGGTAATCTTTTCTGCGAGTGTCCCATGCAGGGGTGAGACCTTTGCTGCTCGCATGTTGAGGCAGTGCAGCGGCACTCGGAACTTTGGAGTCCTTGAGCTGCGCCTGCGAACCTGCAACCTCCAAGGAGCATCGACCACACGCCGCTGGTGCCGTTGGTAACTGCGAACTGTACCTCAGGTTCTGGCTCATGGCTCTTGGCTCTTGGCTCCTTGCTCTCAACTACCAGCTCCCAGCTCCCAGCTCCCTCTGCCACTGCTGCACTAACGCCGTTTTGGTGGCTAATTAAGTCAATTATGCACTTAGGGCTTCAAGTGGCGTGCGGCACCAATGGCGGCCGTGCCCCACAGACAAGCTGCAGCAGCCAGCACGAGCAGAGAGCCTGCCACCAGCCGTTGCAGTCATTTAAACATCAAAGCCCGTCACGCTCAAGTCCTTGCCACGCCCCCGCCGCCGCAACACCACCAGCGCCTGCTTCCTGGCGGTTCGCTTTTTTTTTAATAATAAAATGGGGCTCGGCTGTGGAAATAACTCATACGCACCGTATGCCGCGCTTGCCATACATCAGCCTTACTTTTGTTGCTGGTGGTGTTCTTCGCCATTGTTGCTGCTGTTGTTGTTGGCGTAAGGACGTGTTACTTACACTTTGCCTTATGTACTTAAAGGCTGATACATATGTAATATGTAACCAGCGGCATGTATATATGGATGCCAACCCAGAGGGTACAGAGAGAGAGAAACCGGGAGACTTAAGACAGCTTTATAGTCTTTAACTACTATTAATCAAGCTTGATTCATATCAAATTAGCAGGAAACTCACAAAAATATGTGAGATGTACCAGCCTTTAAGGAAATTAAATTACTTACTTACTTTTAGGGAACTTAAATTATTAAATATCCTCTATTTACATTCCTAATTGAATATAAATACTTCCTTATCATATTTTGAGTATTAAATTAAATGTCAGATTACAAAAATCTTTTGCGATTTAAAATCGCTTCTGAAGCTACCTAAAAGTATGCAATAATACACGCTCTTCTTATTCCACAGCAAACTATGATGTTCCTAGCCTACTTTTGGGCACACTCTTTTATCGATTTAAAATCCCCAAAGTCCTTTGTGGCCATAAATTTAGCGTAAATAGTAGTTTTCGCAGTGTATGTAAGTACAGGGCTGGCACAGCTCCATGTAACGCGAGTGTGTGGGTGTGTATATATTTATGTGTGGCAAGCACGAGAAACGATTTATCTCAATTTACATACTAAATGACAGGCAGAGCGGCTCATGCATTCCTTTTCGTGACTGTCGAAGGATCCCCGACATCCCGACATCCCGACATCCAACATCCGACAGCCACGTCTTCGTCCTTGTACTCCACTTACTCCCTGGGAACCCTCTGGCTGCTGTTGTTCTTGGACCAAGCCCCGCCGCCGGTACAATGGGCAGAAGATTGGTAAATGAGGCATAAACATTGATTTTCAGTTTAAGTAAACACTTAATTGAGTAAAAGTTGAGTGGATATATATTCCACGCGCGTTGAAGGCGCAAAAATCGTTTAATTATTCAGTGGAAACAAAGTGTCCGGCCGCTGGAATCATTTCAGTTTTTAATCAATCGAATCAGGCTGCAGCGGCCACTCGCCGAGAAGGGCATTCGGCATTAAGAATCCTTCGCATTGAGCTCTCTGTTAATCATTGATTCCTTTTGCCCGATTTCCCTGCCATCAAGGCTTTCATTTCTTCTCCACGGGAGTTAAATATTCTCTTATTGATTTTATTCCGCGCTGATATTTCCAAATGAAATAATTCGGATGTTTGCGGTATTTAGTATTAAATAGAAAAATAAGCAAAGCCTATCAATTTATTGAATTTCCATCGTGGCCAAGTTGCCTAAATTCGAATTTTATTAACCACACAATCTACAATCATTTCGATTTATATTTTCCACTTTATTTTTTGCGCACATAATTCCAAATAGAGCAATGGGACAATTAGTGGTCTTCAAAAAGCAAACAATTTATGGCATTTAATAGGAGATTTAGTCGGTTGAATACAGCCTTTATCATGGTTTATCTTTAAATACTTTTAATAGTATTTAAGTTGCAAGTTGAAGGATATTTATGTTGCCGTACAAATTAGCTAAATAATTTAAGGCAAAGATTAAATCTGTGAGCTAATTAATGTTTATTATTTTGAGAAGTAAACAAAAACGAGGTCAGTGCAAAAATGAGATAGAAAAAAAATACCTTCATTGAATTTAATAAGAGTTTAAGTCGGTTTAATTGAAATTTATTCAGAAGCTCCCATATTGATTTCCTTTTTTTGTTGAGCTTTAATTTATCAGGCCTTCATCTTTAATAAAAAAGCTAAGCTAATATATTGGTTAAGCTATGGCTTAATCACTAAATAGAATTATAATTTAATACAATTAAGCCGTAATTATTATGAATTAAGTTGTTTTCGTGGCAGACACAATTTCCTTTAATTGATTAAATTAGCTTAGTTTATTTTCACCGCAAACACCGAACGCTGCTTTGATCATTTCGTCGATTTAGCCCACTGTGCAACGCCAACGCCCGATTCCGCATCACTTGTCAGTTCTATATAATGTAATGAAGGCGTTCGATGAAACAAATGCAAAATTTCAAAGACGTAAAAACGAAATTACAGGCAAGCGGATCAGACAGACAGCCAGCCTGTGGAAGTAGGCTTTGAGCGGTGACAGTGGAGTTCGACAGTGGAAGTGGGATTGGAAGTGGGAATGGAAGTGGAGAGTCGAGCCAAGTGAGAGTGCCTGTCGACAGCTGTTTTAGGCCCTAACGAGAAACGAGGCCTGAAAGCAATTACTTTATACCGCAGCCACACACACAGAGAGAGGCATACTCATGAGCTAGGGTGGACACACTCTCTGGAATTCAGCTGGGAAGCTAAACTAATTATAATAAGCTAGAAACTGCGAACTAATATCTACAAAACTTTATATATATTTGCCTTATAAAAGCTGCAATTAGCAGAGAAACTGTACTTCTAGTTGGGAATTATAAGCCAAGAAGTTCCAGGTGCAGTTGCTATGCTTATCTTTCAAGGATTTCCTTAGTTAAAGTTCAAATAAATCTAAAGTTAGAATGATTTTCCAATAAATGTTGGCTAATAGAACCGTTTTTCTATAAGCCAACACTGCGTATAAGTAATAACCTTCGGCCGCCATATTAAATCACTTCTAACTAATAACTACAATAAATCAATGATATTTTGACTTAAAAAAGTTGCAATTAGCAAAAGAATAATGTGCAGAATATCTAGTTGAGAATTATAAGCCTTCAAGTCTTTGGTGTAGGTGCCAAACTTATCTTTCAAGGATTTCCTTAGTTAAAGTTTAAATAAATCTAAAGTTTAGTATGACTTGCCAATAAATGTTGGTTAAAAGAACGTTTTTTTTCCTAAACCAACACTGCGTATGAGTAATACCCTTCAACAAACTCTGTAAATTATATCACGTATACGTACCTCGCCACATTAAATCACAATTCGTTTAAAATTCAGCTTTCTGGGGAATTGGAAATAAATAAATGTAGCAAATAATTGAGGTTCACTCTAAAAGGCTCAGGCCCAAAAAACCAAAAACCGAAAAAAACGCGCTCAGATTGAGCCCCAATCCCAGCTAAGCGGCTTCGGCTCGTTCATTTGTCGCCACCGGGGGGAAATATTGTAATTCCCCAGCGATGCAGCACGCACATGACTTTTTAATAAATATTAAACAGTGCGTCGCAAAAAATATGCGGGGCAAGGACAAAAGGGCGACAACGACAGCGAGGACGAGGAGGACAGTGTTGACATGACGCCTGGCGAAATATTAAATTACGATAATAAAATATTGAACAAAGATTGTTTTGTTCCGCTTTGAAAGGCCGGAGTCCTGTGGTTCGCATTGGTTTTTCCGTTCGGTTTTTGGTTTTGGTTTCTCGTCCTCGTTCTCGGTTTGCTTTCAGTTCGTTTCGCTTTCAGTTCCGTTCGCTTCGTTCGGTATTTTTGACAAATGTTTTTTCGGAGAGTGCGTACGTTCCAACGGTTATTGTTTTGCCAGCCAATCCTTGGTGAATTGGTGCACAGTAAAAAAAATAATGGGATTATTTAATGGCCGTTGTTACGGCTGTTGTTTAATATTTGATATAATATTTAACAGCCCGAGAAAAACAGAAGTTGACCTTAGCAAATGAGGTGGAATTGAGAGATAGGTTAAAGGAATGTTTAAAACATAAAACTGTTGGGATCATTTCTTTATATATCTCAACTAGATATTATTAACCATAAAGATATTGTCAAGAATAAGCTGCAAGCACGGATATGTATCGGTTTTATATAAGATCATCTAGCTTTGTACTTCATTCCCTTCTTTAGTAAGTTTCTTTTAAAGCGAATCTCATATTTCCTTTTTCTAACCTTGCTTTGTAAAGAATTCTTTGATATATTTATTCTAGTAAAATCCTAATCAATTTTTCCCTGTGTAACCCCTATCCCCCGCCCTGTATCCCCCTTGCTTTATGTGGTAATATGACGGTCTTTTACTATGAAATTTGCTCGAATGTCTGGGGTTATGTTCTTCGTTCCCCTGCGGCGCTTTTGTAAGTTATATATATTTATTTTTACAAAAGAGGAGCAAAGTTGCGTAAATTATTGTTAACGGAGGCGTGAGTGGGCGGTTCAGCCCCCGCCCAAGTCTCCAAAGCCCCCGTCCCGCCCCTGGACAATTCGAGGCGCCTTTCTTCGGCTGTGCGTTGTATTATTTCTGTGTATTTCTCTGGCTCTTTTTTTTTGTGGGCCGCCTTTTGTGTATTTGAACTTGGCAGTGCGTTAAATTGTAAAGGCCGTGCAAATACACAAACACACGCTGGCATTGTTGGCATTTAGTAAGCTAATCCCTGGAAGTCTTGAAGAGATTTCGCCAGATTACAAGCAAATGCGAATCGAAGTGACTGCGCCGGGGATTGGTTTACGGGGCCACGGAAGTGGTGGCTAAAAATAAACACACACACAACTCACGGGGACACGACGCACAACGTTCTAGATCATTTTAATTTGGCATTTGATTAGGCACGTGTTCGCATCGGAACAGGCTTAAGGATATATGCACAGGACACTATATCTATCCTCATTGTCTGCCCCTATTTGCAATGTCAACGCAGAGGTAAAAGGGGCAGGTTGCCTGGCCTTCCCCGAGAGAAAGACAAAGAGAAAGCCAGAGAGAAGCGAGGGGTGAAAAGCAGGGAGAAGGCCAGGAGAAAGCGGGGAGAAAGCCAGAGCCAAAGCAGCTAAAGCAATTGCAAATACTCCCCTGCTATATGAATATTTATGAGCGTGTTTGCGACTGCTTAAGACACTCAACTAGCTGGCAAAGTGAGGTAAGGAAGGGGGGTGGACTGGTGGGGGAGGGAGAGCGGAAAAGCGTTGCATCGGAAAAGCCGGGGGAAAAGCAAATACACTTAAGCGAGCGGATGGCTACAGAAAACTCCGGAAATGGGCCACAATTTTACAAAGTATATTTAAATGTATTATATTCCTTAAAGGAAACTTTGTTAGGACCCCATAATGGGGCTATGACACTGAACGGTTGGCTTTGGTAATTGGGGTAATTTTTCTGAGACTGTTGGGTTTTAGCAAATATATATAAAGCTATAGTTATATATAAAATAACTGTATAGTTGTCACTTTCTATGCTGCTCTTCAATGAAATCTTCGTAGTGTCACAGTACCATAATGGGAAGATGCATCGTAAGTGAAAAAATACTATATACTACAAATACTAAATACTATAATTATATCGATATTTCTTATCGATAACTAAGAAATTAGAAATTATGAGCAGGATGGAGATAAACAACAGTTTTTGTATTAATTTCTCTCAAATAATATAACAAACTTATTTTAAACTAAATTAACCTTTCATAACCCCCTAAAAGGACTATGCTTTTTCCAAAGTGTATCTGCTAAAGCCTCTAATGGGATCCTGGAGACCGTTTTAGCTCTTCTATGACTTCTCTATGGCCAGGTTTAAAGATTAGCGCACAAATGCCACTCACAAATAGCTGAACACACACACCCACACACTCTCCCGCCACAGGCCACATCAGAGTATGTGTGTGTGTGTGTGTAAATATCTGGAAGCATTTGCCCAGGCTACTTAGGATCCTGGCTAAATTGCCCCGGCTATGGCTATGAGCATGAAACTCCATTGTTTCGCCATTGCCATTGTTTGATTATTATGATAATGTGAGAACAGCATAGCCTGCGAGTGTGTTTGGAAAATATACCCAATATCCTGGCCAAATATGATGGAACTATCAACACGTTTAGCCAATCTGTCGGAACTTCATTGTCGTCTCCCTCTCCCCGGCTGCGTCTCTCCCCGGCTGTGCTGTATCCCCGTAATTAGTTGACTTCCTTGAATTAGTTTTAAGGTGATTAAATTTAATGGCTTCCACTGGCGTCTGGAATATTTACCACACGAATGCAATTACCCGAATGGCTACGCAGCCAAGACAACAAATCAGCAATTAAGCCACATCGCCATGCTGCCGCCCCACCTGTCACCACATCCGCACCCTGGCACCACCATCCACCCACCCACTATCCAGCCCGAAGGACACCCTTTCCCTGCCCCCTTTGGGACTCCTTGGCTGACGTTAATGACCGCCAATAAAATGCGTGCTCAAGTGGCAGGAAACTGCCGCGAGGAGAACGACTCCGAGGAGTCCTGCCCAGCCCGGCCGAGCCGAGTTGAGCCGTCGGGACGGCAATTAATGTCAAAGTCAATATGCCTTATCGCGCCGTTAAAGTGTAAAGGGTATTATAATAAAATAAATAACGCAAAAATCAGCAAGGGCTAAAATTAAATCGAACATCAACAATCTGTGGCGAAACAACAAGGCAAACAATCAGCAGACCCACTCTCCTCGAGGACTCTCGGGCCCGCAGTCTCCATCTGTCTCCGCTCGCCACGGTGCGCGGAATCAACGAGCCATTCGCCATCCACCATCCGGCAGCCAAGACTTGGTTATCCATTCCATCGACATCGCCATCGCCGTCGCCAGGAGCGGTATTCCGCGCTGCCTCTACTTCTGCTGCTGGAGTGCAGCTCGTTAGGCACGAACGAGCAGAGGAGCAGAATCCACAGACAGGCGGACAGAGGGACAAGGACATAAACAGCCAGCTTTTCCATTCGGTAGAGGAGGAGGAGCAGCAGGAGGAGGACGATGGGCGATGGGCGCATCTTAAATGCCAATTTCAGGCGCTGCATTTGCGGCACTCGGAGAAAGACGGCCCGAAACTGTTTGAATACTAATTGGGCGGGGGATTAAGTGTGTCTGCATTTAAATTGATATAATTACCATTCAAGTCATACGAAGGACATGGCAAATCTTCAGTTAAAATACTTCAGATATTTTTCCACAAATTGTTAAGCGAGTTGAAGGCCACACACAAATTGAGTCAATTTATTTTCACGCTTCTGAAGTCTTAAAAAAATATTAAAAACACTGCAGACTTGGTGTAAACTTTGTAGTCATAGTGGAAGAAAAAGGACTTTATTTCTCTGTTATTAATAACTGTAAAAGAAGGATTTAAGCTTTAAACTGTGGAGAAAAAATATACCTTCAAAAATAATAATTATGTAAGGACGTACTAAAAACTGAAGAGACTTAATAATATAAATAAATGTTCTGTTAACGTAAAAATAAAATAATACTTGCTCGTAGTGCTAGCTAGGCTTCAGACCATTATTAACATTTTAAAGAAATTATTTTGCCTCAAAATAACAGATTATACTTTCCCAAGGCTCAGTTTATAATCCAAAAATAATAAGTTAGGTATTAAAATAAATAACTATATCTTTAAAAATATATTTAAATATATGTTCTCCATTTTAAAAAAAAGTGGCAAGGTGTTTAAAACATTTAAAGGGATTCAATTGGTGCATGCATTATAAATAATTAGAAAATTAATAAAAACCCCAGAGTTTGTCAGGTTAAAAACGATATATTCTTTTCTCGCAGTGCCCACATCCATCCCTGATCCCGGCAAAGCTGTCCGTCGAAAAGCCAATCTGCTCAACACTTTGTTTGCCGCCGCCATTGTCGGTGCTGTCGACCCCAATTTGCAGAGCTCCTTGTCGCGCTTATATTGATATACATGGCCGCGTCCTTCGAGCAGTCCCCAGCCCTCTCTCTCTCTCCCCAGCCCTTATCCCCTACTGAACCGCATCTTTGGTGGATTTTTAATACATGGCATATCTTTATGCAAACAAGGTGGTGACCTGGACAGAGGCTCCTCCTCTTGTCAGCTGCTAACAGGTAATCTCCTGCCACGACGACGGCGGCGGCCGCGTATAATTCAAGGCAGCTCACGTAAATTTTAAGTTTCGTCATTAAGATTATTGGACTAAGAAAAATTTGGTCAATGCATGCACGGAATTTTTCATGAAGGGACGACGATGAACGTCAGGCAATCAGCGGAAGGAAAGGACACGGCGCGGAGCGGACGACAGGTGATGAATCGAGGGGCACGCAAAGCAGGTTAGATCGATGGAAAACAGCGGCGGGGATTCTGGCTTACACTTTCGGGGATTTTCAACGAATTCGTTAGGAATTTGTAACATTCTAGATATTAAGTTTATGGATATTTATTTCTAGAAAAATAGCAAGCATTTTAGGTATTTTCTTGGGATCTCTAGAGACTTGAAAATTTTATTTTATATTTTTAAAAGCATTCAGTAAATGTTTTTCTGAAGAAAATGTAGGGTTTAAATCACCTGTTCTCTTCAAATTCTAAAAATGAAATAGTATATCCTTAAATAGAGTGCTGAAAAAATATTTAAATAATTTATAGATGCATTTAATAGAGTAATACATTTAAATTTCTTATAGAAATAATTCGTTTAAATGTTTTTGATCTGTTTATAAATTAAATAACTCAAGACTTTGCCCAAATATTTGCGCAATTTATCTTCGAGAAAGCACAAGATGCTTATCTAGTTAAAAATAGACAGTGACAGGGACTTGTCCCCCCTTGATTGATTCCTTGGTTAATTTCAAAATATTATTTTTAATTAATTTTGTTTGATAAATAACAACGACCCTTTGCGGGGCCCATTGAGTGTGAAAATGGAAAGCTCCAAGCTCCAGGCTCCACGCTCCACGCTCGTCGCTCGCCGCTCGGCGGGCTTATCCTTATCCCTGTTGGCATCCTTTTGGCATTGTGCATTCAGGAGGGAGAACGGACACGTGTCCCGTTAACCTTTCATGGCCATTCCATCAAGCCCGAAAAGGTCTTCCAGCTTCCAACTCACTCGCCCTGGGAAACTTTCTCTAAATTCTTTCATACGTCTGCTGGTTTTTCTTGCTTTTTTCTTGCTTTTTTTCTTTCTTTTGGTAGCTGCTCGTTTTCTTACTTTGTGTGTAAGCAAATTGCCCAATTTTGTTCCCTTGGACTGCCTGCCGCCTCTTTTCCACGCTTTTCCACTCCTTTGGCTCCCTTTGCTGGGGGTTTTCCTTTGGCGAGGTTATCAACGCATTATCTTCGTGAAAAGGAGTGCAGTTGGAAATTGTTATGGCGGAATGAGAGACTGAAACAGCGGCTAAATAAGAGAGAGAGACCCAGCTACCGGACGGATGGGCACAAAGTGGAAAAGGAAGAAAAATCTGTGGGGAAAAGTGGGAAGGAGCTCGGTTGGAGGCCACTAGTAGTCGCCTTCTAAGTGGGGAGACTGGGATGAAAAGCAATAATCTAACATTTCAGCACATTTTACAGTTCACTGAATTAAATAAAGAAACTTTGAGCGCACAAGCGCCAGCACACACACACACACACACACACAACGCACACACACAGATTAAAACCTATGAGCATAAAGCTGCCGCTGTCTACGTAGCGTATGCGTATTTTGCGAGATGTCTGAATGTGCCAGTCAATATACCCTGAACAAAAGTACAACAGCCTCAAAAGGAAGGCTAATCCCTCATCCTTTGGGGATTTTGAATGTATCCAAGTAAACCGCATTAAATATTGATATTTGTAACAATTTCCGCATCACAATGGCCATTACAATGTTCATTACCCTGTGTGTTGTTTAGAAATCAATTTATTTATCGCAATTATTAATGTGCGAAAAGTGTTGGTTTTTGGTTGCAATTAATACAAAACACACGTGAAGCGCTTCAGGTTAAGTTCATAATCAAACAAAGGCCCGAAACAAGGGCTGTAAAACCAAATGCTTCAACTGCTGGCTTTGATATGCTTATTTAACACATAAATATTAGACCATTTGATAGCTAATGGCAGATTAAATTCACAATTTGCATTAAATATTCATCAATGCAATAGTATTTGTACAATGACATATTATAAGGGCTGTAAGCTGAATAATGTACAAAAGCTGCATAATGTGAATCATTCGCTTTTATTTTGGTATAATCATAATTTAAATTAACTTATTCCACACAATTTTCTATACAAAAAATGCATTGCATACTTTGCAGCGCTTATTATGGAGATTTTAAAAGTGACTTTGATATAGAAATCTTCTCTAAATATTTGATAAAGGCAAACTAAGATTTTCTTGAACGAATCTTTTACCATAGTGTAACAGAACCATCAAACTATCCTTGATCACACTGAGAGAGAGTGCATCCATTTCCTTCCAGAGGGAGCGATTGTTAGAACAGTGTGACCAAAGCTTGATTATGTGATTTGCCTAATTACAATATTATTTATCTTTTAATATTTATTGGGACTTGATTATTAGTTCTTGAACCAGAAACATACAATTCCTATATATTTTCTTATAGTTCAGCTTCTTAAATATATCAAGAATTTTTTAATGTGATAGCTAGCTTTTTCTCCTTGAAAGCCTTTTACCATTTCCCCTCGATCGCTGGCTGGACTTCCAGAAAGAGCATTTAAAATTATGGCCCGATGTTTTTGCAGCTAATGCTGCCCTCCAGATTGTGTGTCTATGCGAATGTTTCCCCAGAACTCAAACGGGACGGGTCGAGATGGGACGGGACAGCTGGGAGCAAAGACGGACTTCCATATAGCCAAGGCGTCATCAGCAGCAGCATCAGCTTCTGGTTCAGAGCAAGGACTTCCTAGGGTCGGGCTGAGTGACTGAGGAGCCAGCAAAGCAATTTTTATGGAAACAGAATTCTACAGGAGGAGCGCAAAATAAATGCCGCGTTATGGGACCGAGTTTCCTAGCTCTCGCTCGCTGCTACTGCCTCTCACTGGGACAAGGGCACAGACGCACGCTGGATAAAAAAGGGAAAAGAGGAAAAATAAAGGAAACACCCAGAAAAGGGAAAAAAACTGCTGAGCTAACGATGTGTGATTTTTCTGTATGGCTTGCTGATGGCAGCGGGGGCGGGCCAAGGCGGTCCGGGCGGGTCGGGGCGACAATTGGGCCGGGGTTAGGGCTCCGCTTTTTTAGGTTTCGGGCTTCGAGCTTCGAGCTGAGCATAAAAAAATAATAATAAATGAAAGTGTTGGTTTGGCGCTGGCGCTGGCTCGTGGTACGTGTAATAACATTCAAGTGCGCCAAGTTTAATCTTTCAAAATGCTTATGCACAAAAAATAAGCTATAGCGACTGCCACGATGGCGATGGAGTGTCAGCAGGCGAAAAGTAATGTGAAAAAAAAATAATAAGCCAAGGCAGCGCCACTGCCGAAAAAAAAATAATGCGAGGGTAATTTACGTTTAGAGCCTGCAAAATTATTCAAATTAAAATTGTAAGTATTCTAACGCGTCGCAGGCATCTGCGGCCCACCAGCTGCGGTGCGCTCCAGGACCAAATGAGCAGCAGACGGATGCACTGGAAACAAATGGGATAGCTCAATTCAATTAAAATTGTGGGGGCCAAGGTTAGCCCAGAAAGGTAGATCTTCTCTGAGATGAGATTAAAACAGGCAAAGTCTTGTTAAAAACAGTATTCTTATGCATTTAAAACATGTATCACTAAATCTATTTAAACTATTTTATTCGTCAAGCTCAGTATATTACAGTATTTAATTCAATTTAGTATTTAGATAAGCTTTCTGGGTAAGGTATTTTCTGTGAAAGAAGCAACAGGCACACTAAGCCAAGCGACACTGATCAAGCACGGCTCAAGAACGAAGAAATAATAAGAAATATTTAAAAAAAACCTTTTCTTTTTACAGTGAAACTTTTCTTATATCCACAGCTACACTAATACCTTTTCTCACTGTGCATAAACAAGTAAGAGAGAGAGAAGAGCAGCGAAAGAAGACAGGACGAGAAAGCGAGAGCGCTGACCCAGCGCTGTGTTAAATTAGCTGGGACACTTAATTTCTGTTGACGCGCACATTTTTCTATGGAAATTAACGCTAAATAATTTTTTGGATTCGCCAGCGAATCGTTCAGGCAGCAGACCGAGCACCGAAGACGAGATGGGGCAGGACGAACCACCAGCAACCCACAGAACAAAACGCAGGATTCCAGGCACTTCTTTTGGCTTAGGCTTGGAGTTGGCAATTAGGCCCGGGGTGTTTGAATTAGTTTCGTGTTTTAATGAGTTTCATAACTTTTTGGTTCCGTTGTAAATTTTGCAGCAGCAACACAAAACACACATAAAAGATGCGTGCAACGGTTAAGGCGGCGGAAAAGCGGTGGGCGGAAGGGAAACCCAGGAGGAAAACGAGCAAATTTCCATGTTACTACTGCGGGAAAAACCCTCGGGTGGATTTATGTATGTATTTGCTGGCCATACCCAGTTGACATAAGCGAAAGCAAAGTGGCAAAAGGCAACATGAAAAATGCTTTAAATCTTCTCAAAACCGGCGCTGGGGGGTGGCGGTGTTTCTGAGGGAGGTCAGGTCTCAGATGTGTGTCTGTGTGTGTATGCTAATGATATTTTAAAAGAGCCTTTCACTGCTGCGCTTGTATGTGTGTCTTGTGTGTGTGAGTGAGTGTGCGTGCTCGCTGGCAAAGTGAAAAATTATTTATGTTGCCTACTTATTGGGGCATGCAAATGCGCATTGTTATGCAAAACGTTTCTAAATTCCACTCATAAATTCAGTTCCCCCCCAGCATTCGTGGAGTAAAGACGTGTGTTCATTAATTACCTCAAGTAATCCAGCTTAGGCCTCGTTACCGCTCGTGTGTACATCTTGCACACGAAGTCTATTTTTGGCCACTGCAAAGCGGTGGCTGTGTTATTGTCGCGAGATCCAACAGCGATAAGCGAGAATCAAAGCGTGTTACTTTTACCCCTCGCTCTGCGCGTTGCGTAAGCGGGAGGTTGTTTACAACTTATCTTGCAGACATTTGATTGAAAACTGTGAATATCAATTGCTTCATACGTCTCAAGTATAAAGACAATTGGTAATAATGGAAGAGTCATCTGCTCCCTCGCAGCCTAGCAATAGGAGCGATAAATTTGAGAAGATGAGAATTACAGCTGGTGCAGACCCTGGAGAAATAAGAGCCCAAATCCGCGCCGGACACTCAGATCTATCTGCCTTCTTTGCAAGTATACCTGATCAAACAACGATCACCAACTCAATGGTGACAATTAGCAGTAACTCTACTACTAGTGTTACCTGCACTATTTCAAACGCTCAAACTACTTTGGGCAGTTCCTCTACGTACACTGTGGCTGCAACTGCGGCCAGCAGCATCTGCTCGACTATGACCCCGCTGACAAATGAAATAACTTCGTTGGCGAACAAAACAAGTAATTCGAAATGCCTGTTC
>JAEIIF010009777.1:0-27774 GCA_018874455.1 Drosophila trapezifrons
TCAATCCTACTTCGGATTAAATCCGGTACTTTTATCCCGTTTTTTTTTTTCTGTGTATGAAAGCATCTAAAAATACATAAATGAACTGAGAATGATTAATTATATATAGCTAAAGATTTTGTAGTTCCGATAAACACTTTGTATATGTCGGTAAATAAACTCAGACTATTATGTTGAACTAAATTGGGTAGAATCTAGATTATTAGTTTTCTCTTAACAATAATTAATGCAAACTTAACATACGAATTATAATATTAGCTTTAAGAGTTTTTGACACGATCTGAAATATGACTATTATTATTATTATACCTGAATGTATTTCGAAGTTAAGAGGAATTTAATAATAATTACTTAATGTGACTAATACAATTATAAATACACAACTTCCCACACCTGAGGTGACATGACGAAATCTCTGTATGTGCGGGTAAGCAATCTATGGGAAAAGACCATTCAGAACCACTAGCGTGGTGGTCTAATGGAATTGTTTTGTCGGCTAATGGCATTTTAATCTGATAGGTAATCTTAATCATAAAAACATGCAATAATATTATAAACTTTTAAATTGTGTTGTATTAGGTAGGATTTAAAGTTAAGGAACAGGAACATTTCTAAAACCTTTTAAAGAGGTAATATACGATTTCAGTCTTCATATTTATTATCAGAATCTGCCAGACTTCTTGAAAGTTTGACAACCCTGTTTGATTTTAGGGTATACCAAAATAAGTTGGCCCAAAATGAATGAATGGAAATTGGGGACAGGCAAATCTCTTAACCACATATCTACTCGCAGTGGACTTTCCGCTCTTCCGCCCCTTATTCGATCGAACTGCAATCGGGTCGCATTGGAAACTCGTTTCCGTCCACCTTGGCTTTGTTTCTTAGTGGCTTCTTAGTCAATTACTAGCTTAATGCACGCTCATTACGGCGAACACCCCCGCTGAGAGTGCAGGTGAGAATGGGAATCAGGAAAAGCAAAAAGCAAAAGCAAACGGCAAACAGCAAAAGCAAAAGCTGAAAAGTGAGAGGAGAGCAAGCTTTGCTGGCTCTCCGCGGTCTGTTTACATTTTCATAACGTAATCAGCTGTTTTAGCCTAGTGAGAGCGCCTAAGCAGCGGGAGCGCGAGAGAGAGCCACGCAGCCACGAGAGTTGTCAGAGAGGATGTAACTGTAAAGTCAGCTCCGGTGATACTTTTTTGTCAATTGATTGACAACAACAACGGCAACAAGAGAGCGCGGAAGCAACAGCAACACAACTGAAGGCATTTTAACTGTGAACGGGAGTATTGTGGCTGCTGCTCTGCCGCCGTCGCTGCGATGCACAGTGGTACCAGAAAAATAATTCAATAAATGTAGTTGTACGAATTTTTTTCAATACAAGGTTCTCGTTTGTGCTTTCTTAAAAATAAAAAAGTAAAATAAGTCTGACTCCTTAAAACAATCACTTTTAACTTTTTAATTTTTATAAAAGCTTCCAACTATATTACAGTTTTAGCTCATAAGAAGTAATTTGGAAATCGTAATCTTTTCTCTTTCTATAAAACCATGTCGCTTTTATTTCACGAAATTGTAGTATTTGTACTTCTGATTATAAAAACCATTTCCTAAATTTAATGAACCAATATATTGCTTACTTATTTGTTAGTTTTTCTCAAATATAAATTGCAAAACCTTTGGATATCGCTTACGAAGACTTTTAAAATAAGAAAACAAAAAAAAGAAGGCATTTAGTCCGCAAACAACGTAGCATACTTTTTGGCGAATGTGAACAGAAAGTATTCTAGAGAGAAACTACAATTTTAGTAAGCACCGCAAGTTGTATTCGTTTGGATTATCCAGTCGGATGAGCCTCCCATACCACTGTGCGCCGCTGCGCTGCCTGCTGCTCCACCGCTGTGCAAGCGCTCGGTTCAGTTCAGTTCAGTTGTTATCGGAACTTGGCGATGTCAAGTTTGTGGGACGCGGACACTGTTTCTCGCGCTGCCTTGGTGGGTGTCTGTTGCTGTAGCGCTGTTTCTGCTGCCGCCGTTCTCTCCGCGCGCGCTCTCTCTTTTTTGGGGCTCCCACGCGCGCTCTCTCCCCTTCAGAATAAATCGTTAATAGGCGATTCGCAAAAATATCGAAGAAAATTAAATACCCCTCGCGAAAAAAGCGGAAAGTTCAGCGAAATAATCTCGCTAAGACGCGGTGCAGTGCAAAAACAAGCGAGGAAATCAACAAGAGGAGACAGTGCTGCCTGCAATCGAGAAGCTTTATAAATATAAATCCGTCTAGTATAGTGGGTGTGTGTGTGCGAGTGTGTGCCTCAAGTTCATGGTGTTTGTTTTCGGTTGTCAACAACAACAACTTTGGCAAAAACAAAAAATAAAAACAAAAATGTGAAATTTTCTGGAAATTCCTAAGGGAAATAAGAGTCGCAAAATATAAATTCGGTTTAAAGTAAAACCAAATTCCAAATAAATGTTTTAAACCTGAAAATAAATAATGAAGATCATAGAATCAATGGCTATAATGGCTAATCTTTTTCAATAATACATAGATAATACTTAAATAAATACAGAAAAAATGAAATTTAGCCGAAATACTTTAGATAAAAATCATTGACTAACAAATGAAGCTAAAACAAATATAAAATAAATCAATATTAGGCCCTTGGAGTTTATTTATCTTTATAAACACAGCCCCCCTGCAGAATACAATCTTAAAATAACAAAAAAAAAAAACACCAATAACAGTGCACTGTAATTCCAAAAAAAAAACCTTCGTAACCATGAAACTTCGATGATACGATAAAGCATAACCAACAGCAAAACAATTTATCGGGGGGAAAACCATTGACAACAAATCAATCTTCAGCCCTTCGGTTTTATCAATCTTCGGCAAAGATGTTCGACACAGCGCCAAACACGGCAAACTATGAGATACAGATACAGATACTAGCCGTGTATCTGGCTGTCGAACAAGCTGTTGCTACAGAAACGCACAGAGCCTCGCCGCTCACATGTAGAGAGATAAACAGGAGTTAAGCCCCGTTTTTCCGCTGATTGCAGTGTTGTTCAATTTGTATCTGTGTGTGCCTGTGTCCATCTGTATCTGTATCTCTTAGCGTCATCAGCGGTCGCGTTGATAAGCACTGATAAGCCATCTAATACCAGCCAGCAAGTTCCCTATCTCGCCCCGATTTTCTCGCCCTCCCTCTCTCTCTTAGGGCGTCAAATTCATGAGCTACATTTCTGTGTTTTTGCACTTCTTTGTCAGCGTTTTCTGTGCTTTTTTCTACGCTGTTTCGTGTCTGGCGGCGACCTTAGACATCATCAAATCACAAATTCGTTGCCTCCGTTTTGCGCGTTTAATTTGTCTCAGCTATATATATGTATATATATTAGATTCCCTTCCCCTGTGCATGCCCTGTTTTCCGCTTTTGTTGGGAAAATGGCTTTGTAAACGACTTTATCAAATATGCAAAAGCCGCCGTAATTAAAATGCAAAACAAAACGCGAGTGCATAAATAATTGCCATCTTCATAGTCGTATCGTACACACACACTATATAATAATTGAATTTAATTTAAAGCGGAAATACTTACAGCAATAAAAGAGAGATATTAAACAAATCAAGGAGAAAACGGCAAGCCATTAAAAAGTAAAACTAACTACGGCAAATTAAGAAATATACGTACATCCAATCAACGATTAGGGTAAGTTTCCATTTAGTTGAGCAAATTAATTAAGTTGTCGCTTATCGCTTATTTCCAATCCAAGGAAATGTGTCCAGCCATGAACGACTACCTTCCCCATCCGCACCGATTTTCCCAGAATTTTTCCCTGGCCAACTTACGCAGTTGAAAATCAATAAGCTTTGACTCTTGCTTATTCCTGGCTGAACCCGCCGACATTTTTCATTAGCAACAGCTGATTGCACAAGCTGCGCCCCTCTCGCTGCACCCCTCGCTGCTTGGGGTGTGCCTCCCCCCAAGAGCCCCCTGACCAGTGCCACACCTCCTGGCCACCTTCCCGCCCTCGTTCATTGAGCGAACGCTTAACCTTGGCACGCCTTCGCACACAGTAAGCACACCTCGCACGGAATAATAGCTGGGAAATTCTATTGAAAAGCGAGAAGGGAAGATGGAGATTTGCATACTGCGAGTGTGTACATTTTCCGGAGTTTCTGATGGGGTTTTACAATGGGTTTTCAGGAACTTTAGGTTTATATTTATCGTTTTTACCAGCTTACAGATATTTTGCATTTTTAAGCGAAACTATTAAAACCCTTTAATAAACTTGAGAGGCCCATGAACATTTTAATAAATAATTGAGCTATTTTCCCTTAATATATACTTCAATTACCACTAAGATATGTGCTTTTTAGAGCTGTAATTAAAAATCTACTCATAGTTACTAGAGGAGCAGAAATTTAAGATTTTTTTTGCCTATTTCCAGTGTAATTTCCGGGCTTTTTATTATATTTATTTTTTTAAATTAGCTAATGCTGAGAGCGTTTTTATTACTTTTCCATTTCCTTAAGCTGTTATAAACCTGTCTCACCTTTAGTTGTTTTTGGCCAAGTCTTCCACTTTTGCTTACTATTGAAAAATAGTTATTTAAAGCCCAAAACCTATATAGTTTCAACTAATGATCTATAGCTTGATTACCTTAGTAGCAATATGAGATTTATCTCCCAGTTAATGCAATCCTTCGACTAATTAATTTACTTCCGCAGAGTCCTTACTGTATATTTGGGTGGAAACGTTTTCACAGCTCGAGCTATTTGTTGGTGTTTCTGTTTTCGCTGAACTGGCTTCCTGGCGCCTCATTAGTTAGCTCCCAGTCTGGGTTTGTTTGCCAGAGAATCCATGACATCCGTGGGATGCCCGGCGCCCGCTTCCCCTCCCTCTCCCCGCTGATTGTCTCAAGAAATGCATTTACAACTTCATCGCGTCAATCAAAGTTGAAGTCTCCGACTGCAGCCGCATAGCGTCGGGGTTGAGGGGCTGAGAAAGGGGAGTGGCAAACAGTTCAGTCTTCTAATCAGGCCAAACAGCGAAGGAATCGGCGGGCCCCAATAACAAACCCAAACCCACCGAATATTATAATAAGGCTTTGCTTATTTTGACGTTTCCAGGACATGCGTATCCTTCGGCTTTCTCTCTCTCGTGTGCAGACTCTCTCCGTTCCTCCTCCGAGTTGCCTCCCAAAAAAGCTCCACCACGTGATTCCGCTCAGCTGTCATCAGCTGGATTTGGACTTTCGTTGAAAGGCTGGAAAAAGCTGGAAACTGCAGCTTTTCCTTATCCTAAAAGCTTTCCCCATATGAATGTTGCCACCATGTCTTTGACCACTTGTTGATGTCATGTTTTGGGTTCTTCAGTTCTTTAGAAAGTTTCTTTCGCGGAAAGAATTTATGCAAATTTCTCATTTTAGTAGATGTAGCCATTAAAAGATCTCAGATTGATAGACCAAGAAAGAAGCCACAAAGATCATCTCCGCATGAGAAGAATGTTTCATCATTTTGGGTCAAAGTAAATCATTTGCTTTGGAAGATAATAAAATAGAAATAAATACCAGCTTAGTTTCTCTGACGCAAGCTTTCTTAGCCGAAAGACTCTTCTAAAATAAAGTCATGGTGTCAAAGAAATTTATTCCAGTTCAATCGAGAATTTAAGATTTTTAAAAACAGTCTTAAACTCCTTTACGATTTAGGTCATTACCTTTATAATTAAAATAATATTCTATTTTTTACAAGTTCCATAAAGCAATTAAACAAAACTAAACTGTGGGAACAACATGATACGGTAAAATCCAGATTACAAAGCTTTTCTTACTTCGTCTGTGTGGGCTTTTCTTAGTTTTCAGAGAACTCTCTTCCCCTTACTTTCACTCCAAACTTCAACTTCATGCCGCCGTACTCCGCGTTCTAAAGTGAAAGGAAGCGTGTTTCTTCTGGCTGGGAGTTGATGTTGCGATGCTTTCTAAATGATGCTCAAGTCAGGCACTTCCCATTCACAATTGCCCACGCTTGCGCTGGACTATATAGGAAATATATATATGGAGCAACACAACACCCACGAAAACCACTGACCGACAACATTCTATTTCAATTAGTGTAACTGACCTATGCCATTTGCTATGCCGGAACATTAATCAGCACGATTTCAGCCCCGTCCGGCGGTTTGGTTTTGTTTATACACACACTCGGATACATGCACAACTCCAGTCTAATGCCCAATGCCGGCGGCAGTCTGGAAATACAAAAAAAAAAAAACAGAAAAAATAATAAAAGAGGCAAAAATCAAATAGCAAACACAAACACTCGGCTAGTACTTGTACTCGTACTCACGCCACAAGACAGTTTGCCCATAAATATCGCGTGGAATCGCCGCATTGTTTCGGGTTTCAGATTTCGATTTCAATTCGACCCGTTGAGGGTTCGCAACGCTTGTACTTTTTTTGTATGACTGTTTTTGTCTGTTTGTTGTCTTGTCTAATGGCTTTTTAATATGCCATCAAAAAAGAAAACGAAATTATAATTTTCCATATATTTATAGGGTGCAGGGCCCGTGGTAGTGTGGGAAATCAGAGTTTGTCACGCCTTTTGCCTCATATATAGTTACAGAAATCAACAATGCATGATGGAACCAATTTACATATACTGTCTATAGAACGTATATGTTTACTATTTGATAAAAAATATTGGGATTTAAAGGTATTATATTTAACAATAATAAAAACAACTTTCATGCCGTGCAGCCCTTACTTCCGTATAAACTTAATTGACTATAGGACATCATTATCATTTCATTAATGGACCTTCTGCTATCGCTTTGGCCAACTCATTATCTATTCGAATGCGATAAATAACATTGGATCACGCAATGTGATGTGATTTCTTCAATTCATTGTCGGGGCATCTGTCATATATCCTATCAAAAGATATATATCATTTGATCAATCATTGTTAATGCTGTTGGCCAGCGTTTAATTGCATTCAATTTGATGAGTTTCTGGCCACGATTTCATAGCCTGAAAAATAAAAGGGGGGTAGCTCGCCGTTGTTAACTGCACGCCATATATAATATTAAAAAAAAAAAACAATCCCTCACACGCATACCGGTGATATGCATCATGCCAATTATTAAATATTTATTAAACGTCGTCGTTTGAAGACCGATTTACAGTTGGTTTGACCCACCCGCGGACCGGTTTATTACCATCTTTTTTAACACATTTATTTCCTCTTTTTCGAGTTTGTTCTGTTTGGCTAACAGTAATTTTAACTGCATTAATAACAAACTCTGGAGAGGGGTATTATACAATAAAAGGTAAATGAAGTTAAATAATACAAGTGCTGTTTGGTAAACACACACATA
Organism: Drosophila trapezifrons; assembly: GCA_018874455.1. NCBI lineage: Eukaryota > Metazoa > Arthropoda > Insecta > Diptera > Drosophilidae > Drosophila > Drosophila trapezifrons. The sequence goes on from JAEIIF010009777.1 coordinate 7,367, forward strand.
CACACAAAACTGGTTAAAGTCGTAAAAAAATGTGTAAACGTACTTCCTTTTTTTTGGCCATCAACAACAGCTCAGCTTATATATGTATTTAACAAACCGTTTTTTTTATGCGTAAGCTTTGAGCAAATGAAAAATTATTTATTATATTTGTACGTGTGTACTTAATGGGATTTTTATGGCACATGAACTTTCTATAAGTCGCATAGAAAGTTTTTTCTTTCTTTTTTCAATAGCTTAGCTTCCCGGAGCTTTGTCCAGATGGCGCCAATGTTCCAAGGAGCTTCGTCCTGTTTAGAAAGGAAAATCCTTTGAAAAGCTCACTTGTTGCTCGCTCCCATTGACCTTCTATGTCTGCCTAAATTTAAAAACATAATTAGACTTTGGGTAATTCCAGTGAGCTTTGGCTTCCTGATAATAAAGAGAGGGATTATTGATAAGAAATAATGAGTAGAAGGCAATAAATTCCGAATTTGAGACTAAATGAGTGAGTTTTTTCAGTGAAAATAGGGAATGGTAATATATTAACACTAAGGGTAATTTATTAATACAGAACACTGATTTTAACAGCTGCAAAATAAAATATATACCCACTAATAGAGCATGGAAAATCCCTCGCGTGGGTTAAAACGTGCACGAAACCAACAATCGCCAATAATAACAATAGCACAAGTTAATGCAATCACGAGTGCGGACATCACCCAGCAACTGAAATCAAAATAAATAAAGTCAAAAATAAAATAAAATAAAATTGTTTGGAATAAAATTGTGAGTTTCACAAATGTCACGTTTTATGTAACATTTGTTTGGTTTAGCTTTGTTTTTACCTTTTGCCTTTGCTCTCGCTTGAACGAAATAAATTTGTCTCGTATTAATAACAAATTGCATCAGAAAGAGAGTACAACAACAAGAGCAAATTAAAATATACTGACTACAAAGGCAAATGACAATCGCAGCTTAAACGAAACAAAAAATCGACATTAAAATGACTTTGGCGAGCAGGAAATTAAAGTTTTTTGCAAAAAGGCTTAAAAAACCCATTGCACACGAAAGCCGAATCAAAATAAATGTCGAGGCATCAAAATAATAAAAATAACGAAATCAAAGTTGAAAACAAAAACTTAAATAAACGCGAAACAATGCAAATAAAATGTAAACCACATAGAAACGTGCGATTGGAGATTTGCATTGAATTTAAATGAGGTTTAGGCGAGGGAATGGCATGGAAAATTTTTGGAAGCGATGCAACAGTTAGGGGATTATCAACAATAAGGGAATATACGGGTGCTAACGCGGGAAACATAAAGCCAGTACTGGGAAACTCTTAATTTACTAACTCGAATAATTCCCAATAATATTTCCAAGTTAATAGGATAGTAATTGGCCCGGGTAAATCCCCGAAGGTCTCGTTATCAAACCAGTTTGATCTTTGCTTAAAAATAGGCATCTCATAAAAGGCAATTATCTTTCAGCTGTTACCGGCCAAGTGAGGATAAGTTTGCGATAAGTTTAATATACAAAATCTCTTATATAGTTAAAAGTGTGTCAATGAAATTTCGTGGGGTAAACTGCAATTGTGGCTCGTAAACCGCCAGCCCAGACCTTAGTCCAGAGCCAACTGACGTCGCCTCTTGAGTGATTCACGAACGTGTTTCGCTGTTGGTGTTCCATACGATCCATTGCCTCGAGGCCCATTGGCTTGGACGAGCTGTGAGTATCTTTTCAATAATTAGTTTGTTCGTTTGCCTCACTAATTATGCTGAAATATTCAGCTAGAAACAAGTTAAACTTGTCGCCTTGTCTCCGTCGCGGCTTGGCGGCTCGGCCGCTCATTTGATTGAGCTTAGAGCACACACCCCGGGGCGAATCTCGTTCTTCCTCCATTCTTCCGAAAACGGTGTTAAATTTTTCGAATAGCTAGCTCTCCGTATCTTAGCATTAGTATGCAGAGCACCGTGCCCAGCCGTGGGTTCTCGGTGCGCAGGAAGAGAAGCCTCCAACGCGGCAGGCACATGCCGCAATTCATCCGGCTCCGGAGCGGCTGTTTGGTATGGATGGCCTGTTGTCAGGTTAAAGTTGTTGTATCATATATATGGGGGAGTGAGTGAGTGATTCCAGCGTGGATTTATGTTTGTTTTGATTGCCGCCAGTTATGAATGCACTGCGAGAAATGTCAGTGGGGGCAATTGTGGGAAAACTTTACTGGTGTTGGAGTTGATTTATGGGTTGTTCTTGGTGTTTTCTATGTTATATTTTGGCAAATTTATTGATTAAAGGAAATACTACTGGCTTGTTGGAGAGTTAAATAAAGGTTAGCTGCCTTTTAATTTAGTTTAAGTTAGGTAAAATATTTTAGGAAGTTAACTAGCTATTTTTATTATACAAAACAAATCAATTTGAGATTGCTTTGGAGCCAAACACCTTTTAAACAAACTATTTGATGTATCTTCTTTGACTGGCTTTGAACTCTTCTGAAAAATTATGAAATTTGATTAATGACAGATAAATATATCTTTGTCTTCTCATTAAATATAATAATTAGCGAATCTTAAATTCGATTAAAATCCATACACAGCAAGTTTTTACGAGTTATTTATGGCTACAAATATCCAAAAACGTTGTTTAAGAAAACCCTTTAAAAGCATGCATAACGTTAGTTATTAACTTCTGCTTAAGATTTCCCACGGTCTTAAACTAAAATCTTACTTAAATCATGTCCATAAATCTCCCCTTGCTCCACCCAAGATATGACCCAGCTTTTAAATCTTGCCATATCACTGAGTCTTTTCTAATCGGTCATTGCCCTGATTTCGTTTCTCCCATTATTATTTCGAACTGCATTGACCGTTAACTGGGCATTGAAATTTCATCTCGTTTTGTCCCGATACTTTCCTTCATTAACTGGCCAGACAGACAGGCATGCGAGGGGAGTGATGAGGCGGCTATATTGTATCATTGGAGAGCATGATTAATCAGAAATATAATTTTAATAGGCTGGGGCTTGTGCGGAAAAGTGAAAATCATTGTTCGATGTGCTTGCAGCTTAAGCTAATGAAGCGCATTAAGCGAAGCTGAAAACATTGTGTGTGTGTATCTTATAGATACTTGGCCAGACTTTGGCCATTGTTGTTCTTGTCAGCTCCGTTTGTGTGCTGAACCAGTGACACAGAACGACACACACAGATGCTCTCCTCGGCACACAAAACACACATCTCACACATCACAGTGGGATATTATCGAAAATTATGGTTCCAAAATGATGTTGAACCTTGAAAGACTTACATATTTTACTTTTACTTGGGAAAAAAAATTGGTAAAGGCTCTTGGGATACAGTTCGCCCTGAAGACAGTTACTGATGTATATTGGAAACAAAATAAAAAAACATTGTTAAGTTTAAGAATAGGAAGGTCGCAAAAATACACCTTGAAAAGGTAAATATTATTCTGCTTCAACTTAAATACCTTACAAAAATATATAATTAAATCAGGCAACAGGATTAAGATTTTATTTTCCCCACATAATTGTAGAAAACGATCCACTGTCCATCTGAGATGAAAGTTTGAGGGAGCTTCGGTTCTGGTCTGCTCGGAAAGGTTAATGAGTTATAAAACTTATGGCACTTACTTTGTTTAGTGTAAACGATACGCATTATTAAAATGCCTTTATGTGTCTGTGTGGCTCTGTGTCTGTTCTTGATTCTCTCTCGGCTGTGTGTAATTTTCATGTGTCAGATATAATTTGGCTTTGGAAGACTACAGCTAGAGATACAGATAGAGATACAGTTCTTGGTTTCTTGCGGCTTTTGTTACGCTTTCCAGAACATGACTCTGAATTTTCGGCACAGCTTTCGTTCTGTTTAATGCCGCACGGCAGCATAGCTTTCTTAGCTGATGAATGAAGACATCCGAACGAAGAAAACACACGGCTTAAATAGCATTTAAAGAGCAGAGCGAAATGGTCGCAATCTCGGAAGACCCAGGGCCCAGGCCCAGGCCAGAAACTGTGTCAAACCTTTTAGAGAAGTGCAGAAGACGACGGGGAGGACGGCGGACTCAAACAGAACAATGCCAACAAATGGGGGCCAACAAACGGGGCAGCAGCATTTAGGCAGTCAAAAGGTTGCAAATACAAAAGCGTAACTGTGCAGTCAGATTCTTTTATTTTTTCTATTTCTATTTCGTTTTTCTCTTTATTTTTGTTGCTATTTTTTTTGTTTGCTGCAGGTGAGGAGGGTTGTAATTAAATCTTATAGAATGCCCGGTCGTCGTCCAACGAAAAATAAGCCAACAGAGCTGTGGCTCTCTGCCTTTCTCCCTCGTGCGTTTGTGTCCGATTGCAACAACATCGTTTTGGCCATGCTTGAGTTGCTCCTACAGTTCTCTTTATTATTACTCGCCTTTTTTCGGTTTTGGCTGGGACTGGGGCTCGGGCCTTGGTTTTTGGTGTTTTCCCCTCTATTTTTCTCTGGTTTTTGTTTTGTTTGGTTCTGAAATACCCGTACTTAAAAAGGCAGCAGCAGCAGTCCAGCCGCATCACAGCACCAAAGCCCAGCCTTAAAATATATCCACTTAACCATCGCAGCTGCAGCTCGGCCTTAAGTGGGCGTGGCGCTGGAGCTTTAACCTCTGCCAACCACCCACCTCCACCTCGACTCCTAACTTCCTCACACCCAACGGAGTGAGTGTGTGTCGCAACAAAGGGCACAAGACAGGGGACCACCTTGAGGTGCCACTTTGGGTTTGGGGCCAATTCGTGCTGGGTTCACCTAATGAGTGATGATTATGCGGTGCCCGGGTATACTCTGACGCATGCCAATTGTAGTTAAGCTAAAGAAAATATTTGTAAAACAAAATAGGCCTTCAATTTGCAAAAAGTATTAGCCTCTATTTGACGCAAGACTTTTTCAGATATTTTTTAACTTAAATCTTTATTGTTCCGAGATTTAAGTAACTAAGGATTTATTTCATTACCTTTGCCTGTAAACTATTATTATTAATTTGACTTATAATATATAGCCTAATTTTTAACTACTTAAAACCCCATTTCGCTTACGGCATTTGTCATTACCTAAGGTAATGAGTTATTGTTGCCAGTATGTGTAAATATATTAAGCTAAAAATGTCAAGCATTATTAATGCTTTACATTTAGTATATATTTCAGGCACAGCTATAATTTGTTATTGAACAGAAATAATGGTGATAATGAAATATTTAAAGTAAAAGGTCTTACTAACTAATGCATATTTACCTCTAATTAGCTAAAAACTTAAGCAATACAAAGGCAATGCTTATTAACTTTAACTACTTTACAAGTGTAATTTTAACTTATATATAAAATTAGATTTAAATGGAGATAGGGCCTGAATATATATTATATAATTTATATATTTTGTATTATTTGTTTAACATTTATTTTAGGGTATCCAATATTCAGCGCTTTTCCAAAGCTCGTTTTCCAATATAAGTGTCTGTATTTATTGAACTTCGTTGGGTTTGAGTGTTCACCCCGAACCCCCGATTGAATTGTAATGAAATTGCGTGGTTCGTGTTCGGGTTTTGTCAACTGATGACGGCAAACAGTTTGGTATTATTTTTAGCTTTTGGTTTTATATTAGATTGCGCGTTCTCAATATGAAATCAAGCCAATTTGTATAAATGAAGATGGACAGAGTCGGCCGGAATTCATTTGATTGTCCTATCAATGTCTGTTCTGAAATATAAGTTCAATTTATTTTGTTGAATTCTCAAAGAGAGTTAAACATTGAATTACCATCCAGGTGAAACTATTTTCACTTACAAAGTGGCATTTAGGCAAATTGATTGCTCCATTAAACGTATAGACCTTCAAAGTCAAAAACCTACTCGTTTTCCCATTATCTTGCTTATTTTTTTCCCTTTCCTTAAATTTTCCACAGTGCAGCAAAATTTTCAGGTAGCAATGCGCTTTGGTTAACAAATTGTTTATGTGTGTGGAAGCTCCTCGCCGTTGATGTAATTACGTCTTTGTTTACAAACATTTCTCGGGCCGAAGGCTTGTATTTAAATTCGAGCATACGCACATTTTATTCAATGTTGAACATTTGAATTTGTATTTGAATTTGAATTTGATACTCGATGCTGCAGCAGAAACTATGATACAATAAACTTTTATTGAGAGATAGAATGGCAGCCAGTAGCTATAAATGTGTCCGGCCACCGACACTGACATACAGATATGGCAGACGCTATATATACTCTGTGTGTAATATATATATCTCACAGTACAGAGAGCAAGATACAGCAGAAAGCTGATTGTTTTGCATTGTTTTTCATGTTTTGTTATTTTGTTTGTTTGGCTTTGCTGAAGCGTGACGCGTGCAAGCTCGAAATTAAATTTTCAAAATGCATTATTGCAATTCCATCTAAAAACTATTCCATTTTCTTATACAACATATTTTGTATGGCCGTTACAATTAAAAAAAAAAAATCCTGAAATAAAAAAATGCTGATTGCTTGCAACTTCCGTTCGCTTGCAAAAAAAAAAAAAAAAAAAAAAAAAATGCAGAATATCGAAAAAAGTTGTAAAATAAAGTGAAATAAATGCACTTAACCGGTGCTCGAATTCAACTGAACACATGAACAGCCCTCGTCGAATGGCCGAGCTGCAAACTTTTGTAGAGTTTCAATTCGGATCTGGCCTCTTGGCCAATCCCCACATCCACATGTGTTGCCGTAAAATTAATTTTACGCACGGCCTCGAATCATGACCAACTACTGAACATTACGTTGGATTTTTCATTTCAGCTGAAGAAGCCTGTGGAAAAGTTCCGAGAGTGATTGATTTGTGGGGAAGTTGTTGATGGGAAATCGAAACGAAGCCCTTTCCATGCCGATTAACATTAAGTGTGGAATGGTGTCCAAAGTACAGGGAATACTGTATAAAAATTTAATGTTTGGGATATTAAGTAAATAAGATATATGACCTCTTCTAATAACATTTGTTAAATTAAGATTGTAATGCTTAAAGATATAAAAATAGCTTTTCTTGGAACAGGTAAAAAAAATTTAATTACAAACCTAAATAATTGCAAAAATATAATATACATTAGATTAACTAATTTATAAGTAATAATATAATGCGTAAATATATTTATTCTTACAGAGAACACTGTGCAGCCACTTTACTTAAAAATTTGGCAAACTTGTTTTGGCTTCACAAATTATATTAATGAAAATGCAAATTATTTGAAAAACAAATTGTGAGTTGATTATGTCTATTAGGGTAATTATCTGTGTGTTTCCGTCTTCTTTGGCTTCGCCTTCTAGTAAATTATTAAAAATACAACAAAATTAGAGCAATCTTTGTTGTTTTTGGGTCTGTTCCAATTCAGAAATAGCCTCCCTATTTATATGTAGATCCCTTTTATTTTCTTTGCACTCTTTTGGGATTTTCCTATTTGTTGCCACAAACTTTGTGGAAGCGAAACAAATTAATTTAAAATTGAATTTTCGGTTTTGTGGTCAATGGAACAGACCGAAAATGGGTGAGAATAATAAAGGAAAAAATAACGCAATTGTTTACTTTTAATTATGAAACCGCAACGAAGGACTGAGCGGAGCTGATAGAGCTCAGGTCTCGTTTCTTATTTCTGTTTTGTTTGCCGCTGTGGCTGCCACTGGTGGTGATTCCACGGCGCCCCTGCTGTTTATCAATTTTCAATATTGACCTTTGTCCCGCGTTTTGTCTTTGTTTTTGCTGCTGTTACTTTGCTCTTTTCGCTTGGGTTTTAGTTGAGCTACATTAAATATACACACAGCACTGGGTGTGTTTGTTCTGCGGCTCTCTCCTCGCACCTTTGCGGTCTTCGGGGGACCGCCTGGCGGGGACTACGTCCACTAGGCGGGAGAATTGGATGGTGCGCGAGGGAGAGCGATAGAAAGAAATACACACACAAATATTTGCGCTATGCAAGGTGACATTTTTTGGGGTTTCTCTCCGCCTCTCGCTCTCCCTCGGCAGCTATTAATAGGTTGGCTTCGGATCCATGGGACTGTAGGAAAAGGTGCACCAGTAATGGGTATTTGACATTTAGTGGTATCTAAGATCTATTGATTGTCCAGAAAATTATGAAAACCCTAAAATAGTCCGTTTCTCTGTCATAAGCAGTATTAAAGCTGGAAGAGAAACAAAAATTTAGATTTTAAATCGATTAATATATCGATGTTTTTCCACCTCTAACATATGGAATATAATCGGGTATGCCTCAGAAATCACTAGGATTTTGAAATCACTTTAAGAGGTGTCTGAAAGTAGGGAATAAAATGTTTCAGGCACCAAATGCAGTGAAAATTTGTTTTTTACGATGACACATTTTCAGCATAGTGATTTCTATAGCATCCCCAATAATGTTATATATTATCTCTCACTTAAAACCCTGCCAAAATTAATTTAAGACACATAATATATTTTAGTAATTTACAGCAACGAGGCATCCAATTTCCCAGACAATATCTGACAATATGCTTTTCTATTTTCGCTTAGCTTATGCCAAAAATAAAATTGCCGTCATGTTGTCAATTGAATTGGAGCGTCGATTTCAATTTCTAGACCGTCGGCAGACTCCCGCCAGTCCTCCGTCCACCGCTTGCCCTGCTCTAATTTAATTGCAGTGCAATGTCTGCATGTATCTAGATATTGTATCTGTGCAAGCAGCGAACGTGTGTGTGTGTGTGTGTATATTAGTGCGTAGATACATTTTTGCCGATTGACTAGACCGTCGGAGGAAGTTTAAAGCCGATAAGCCGCGTCCGAATGCCGAAGTGCACTTAACCCAATTAGCCGGCACAAAAGGCGATAAAATAATTGCATTTAATTAAGTTTTCATTCAGCGGGACGACAAACGGTTAACTAATCGTCAAGTTTTGAATTAGCCGGGGTTGCGCTATACAAAGTATATAGTCTGCTTCGATTTCCTCTTTAGCGCCGCCGTGGAAAATCAGTTCTGCTTTTGCTTTCTAATGACTTGCGTTTCAATGAAAGTTCAATTAGTGTGTGCACAGAGCGAAAGTTTCTGCAGCACAATAAAAAGGCACATAGAATAAAAAAGAAAGAGAGTTCGGGACAGAAAAGAGGGACCAGAGAAGCGTGAACGAAAAGTAAATATATTTGGTCTCACTTAAGGGCTTTGTCTCCTCCCTCGGTCATCATGGATTTCCCTTCCGTTTTCTCCGCTTTTTATCGCTCGATTCCCTCTCGCTCGCCCCAATCAACATAAGCGGATTCTTTTCGGTCCTCATTAACATTTATTTGGCCTTGTGGCATCCCCGTCAACAAAATAAAAAAGGGATCTGTCCCCGCATCCACCAAGCTGGTACAAGTTCAATCCGAGTTTTATTGAATTCATTAAAAGCGCTGCACACTTTCCCCTTTGATTTTTATTTAATTTTTTGTTCGCTTTATTTTTTCGCATTTTTATTTTTGGCTTTGCCTGACTCTTAAACAATTAAAATAGGATTGTTGTGAGTCCTGTTCCCGATCTGCGCCCATGGCACACATTGCAATTTCGCTGGCGAGCAGCACAAAAAAATGCAGACTGTGTGGCATGAATGTATTTAAAATGTAGCCATCTCTTGTCTGCCTGCCTGTCCGTCTCTCTCTCCAATGCCATGTCGTGTGTGTGTGCAGATTTGGTTTGCAGATTGTATTTTTTTAAATTGGTTTATCCGTTGTTATTGTTCAAATTTTTTATTTCATTTTCCCTCTTTCGGTTTTGGCTGTACAAATGGGAATTTTTCGGTTTTATTCTGCCAGCTCTGTCTGCCAGACTGTAAGTTGTATGAAATTGTCACACGAGGCGTATGGGTGATATGCAAATGAATTTTTAATCGAGGTTAGAGAGAGCCATTACACAGGTAAACGCCATAATTGCTTTGTATTGCATTTAGTTAAGCAATAAAGGACCTTTCGTTTGAACTTGTTAAAAGGCATGATAATAATAGGCTTTTCTTTCCTTTTTAATGGAGAACATTTTTAATTTTCCATTATTCGTAAGGCATAGTAGAGCAAAGAACAAGGAATGCACTTAACTTTCTAGCTCAAAGTATTAAAAACAAAAATTTGTTCGATAAGAATAATGACAAGCGGCTTACGTTAACACAAAAATTTACAACATTTTTATTTTAAGCTTTTTATCAAACCTTTTAGTTCTGGAAAGCCTGTTCCTGGCCCAAGCTTTTTGCAACCTTTAAATAAGTTTTTGAATGCAATCAATATATGTTCTTCTTGTTTTATCGGTTTCTATAGGCTGTTGTAGAAAAAATGACATAAATTGCTGATGTTAATCAAATTTAATTAAAGTGAAAACAAGTCAACGCATAAAGAGATTACAATAAACTGCTTGCGGAAAAAAGTAAGAGCAAAAAAGAGTGTACATAATGACATAAAATGAGCGGTAATACAAATTGAAAAATGATTGAAATTTAACTTAATTGGCGGATATTTTCAAGTGGTGCAGTCTGAACATATTAACCGCTTTTTTCTTGTAACCTTTTTGCAGTTCGAATTTATTGATGAACATTGGTGACATGTTATTGTTACATGTTTTCCTTTTTTTTTGCATTTAAAACAGCATTCTTTCTTTTGTGCGGCAATGCAAATCAATTCTGGCGCGATAAAGCCATTTGCATGGCAATCTTTCCTTTGTTGTTGCGCACTTAAATTTTAATTAATGAATTTGTTATCGTTTATCGTCATGGTGACAGCAATTGTTGCCATTTCCTTTCCATGTCCTGATAGCTCTCTCCCCCGGCTACGGCTATCTAATTGTTGTTATTCTTGCAGGTTGTGGTGTTGCTTTTGGTGCTTCGCTTTGTCGCATCAATGTCACCTGCTCGCCGCAGCCATTGTCTGTCAAAAATTTGACAAGTCACGCGAATGAGAGATGTTTCCAGAGCACTTGGAATATATATGGGTTAATACCTACCTGAGTGCAGGCAGCTAATGGCTTTGGTACTGTAATAAAGGTGCTGGCTACCGATGCCAAAGTTGACAAAGGATAATTGAGGCCTTCGGGCGGAGTTTTAAGGATTATGGAAATTGAATTTTAGGGTTGAGGCAGCCATGGCTGGGTGTAGTGTTGAATTAGCTAATGGAAATATATTTTTTAGTGCACTTAACGAAATAAACTCTAATATAAAACTACACAAACTTATGAATTCACCGAATATAATTCGTTTACCTTTCTTTTTTAGCTCCTAGTATTTTTTCCAAGCACTTTTAAACTCTGTATTTAAATTCTCTGTAATTAGTATCCTCCAATTAAAGCAGCCCCTTCAGGGTGCAAGTGTCGCATGTCAAGGGTCATTTGAACTGAGGTAATTCCGCTGAAAAGCAGCCTCTCAAGCCTCGCTTTGGACCTTCTTATTAATTTTATGGCGTTTTAATGGCTTAATTAAACAATCAACCAGGCGGACCGCGATAGTTCAATTATGTAAGCAGTTTGCCAAGATGCCAACAATTAAAAGTTCATTAGAGCGGCCACAGGCCAAGACTGAGTTAGGGGTAAATGAGGAAGGAAAATGAGGAGGCTGTGGAAAGCCGAGGAAAGCTGCATAAGCAGCTGAAGTTGTGTTTTTTTTTTACGCCTTTTGAGGCAACAAAGAATCTAATTGTACATCAAGTGCAAGTGCAATTGTACAAGTGGGTTAAGCGGGAGAGAGGCAAGGCATTTCTGCATCAATGAATCCGGGCAGAGCCCACAAACAAATACTCACACAGCCATACTGGGCGATACTTGTAAACTAATTCAATTAACGTCTAAGCCGCTTAACATCATCAAGTGACCCAGTCTGCCCGGTTCTCACAGTGCCCAAGCCCCTCACAAAAGCCCCCTATACACCAGGAAAATATATAACCTCTTACTACCATTTAAAATTTGTTTTAAAGTTGAATACATGTACCTTTTAAAGTATTTTTATTTATAAAGGAATAATTTCTATGATTTAATATTCAAGAGATCGAATTTTAAAGGCTGTCTGTGTTAGATATGCCATTTTTTGGGAAAAACATTTAATTTGTTATAAAATTCTTGTATATTCTTATATATATTAAATGCTTATTTGAAACATTTTCATTCCTTTCCTTATCAATTTTCCTACTATATTTTTTGCCTCTGTAAAAAGCTGCTTTAAAGAGTGACCCACAACTGGTTCATATTAATATTATCTAAATTAGCGCGGCGCACGCAATCAGGAATGCACTTAAAGTTTTCGCACACATCTCCTTCGCTAAATATTGTGCAACTGCCCGATGGGAACCGGTTGCTGAATGCTAAATGAAAACATTCAAAAGCCCGGGCTCAATCTCAATTCAGCCTGTCACTCAGCCGTTGTCACATCAAGTGCAATGAACGACGGGTTTTTGCGGTTTCTCCCGCCAACCGCCCAATTGTAGGCGGAAGCCAAGAAAAGCAAGTCGAAACAAAACGAAAACAAACCAAAAGTGGGTTAAGCAGTTAATCAAAACCCGCCGCCTGGCATTTGCATATTAATCAAGTTTACCATTTCCCCTGTTCTCTTTACAGACAAATTCCCAGAAGAGACATTGGCTTTTGGTAACCGCTTCAAAAGGTGAGTTGAGTTTGGAGGCAACGTGACGGCTGGGAATTCGTTTTTGATTTCCAACTTCTCTTATCAAAACACAAACCACAGAACACTCGCAAAAATCTCGCATTATTTACGCCAGAATTTCACACACACAAATCCGTTTCATCAACAACCCCCTGATAATTGGCCCAGAGTCTCGTTAAGGCCTGGTCATGTGCGCGACGGCCGGGCTCTAATAAAAAATAATTTGTTAACACCCCCCGAAACTATGTGTTTGTCGGGTTCATGGCCCTGCTAGATGTCAGCCGGGGCTTTGGCATGTCACATGCGGATAAAAAACACAGAAATATTCCACTTTGCCTAGCCCTTTACACAAAAAAAACCTGTAAAAATATACAATCTACAAACTAAAAAAAAATGAAACCTATTTGTTGCCTCATCTCGCACATGCAAATGTAAACGCCTTTGCTAAATATTGATCAACAAAGGAAAGAAAAAATAGCAGCGGCTCTGGCCACAAATTGTCGATGAATAAAATGCAAATAAAAAAAAATAAAACGCAATATGTGCAAATTGTGTAAATTAACAGAAAAAATTGTGAAGTAGCTAACAATTAATAAAGTAAATTTTATTTATGGCAAACTTTGAATATGCTTTCAGGAGGAGGCCAAACAAGGTTGAAGGTTTTTCTTTATAATAATAATAATAAATCAAAAGTTCTGAATGTGAAATGTAAATAGTAAAAAAAAAAACGATCTAAATCTGTGGTTTCTGCGATTCATTTAATTCCTTAATTCCTTTCACACACAGCTTTATAAATACCATAAATATGAGTTCCTTTTTGTAGGTAAAAAAATTGTAATAAATAAATAAACGCTCACAAATTATTACCACACTCAAAGTTGCGGTTTGGTGATTGAATATTGGTTTGGCTAACATTTTGGAATTTTCGCTCACCGACTTCCCCGAATTCGTGCTTGACTGTAACACTCACCAAAGAAGATTCATTAACGAATTCCTTAATTTTAAAGCAAATAAATTTACCTTTACTTAGCACATTTACCCATATTGCTGCGGCTGTTTCTGTCAATTGGCCAATATTTGTTGATAAAAAAAATATGTTTATGTGCCCTGCGGCCATATATAATGCTATCGTAAATTGGGTTAAAATTTGACGAATACCGTATACGAGAGTATGTGGATCATGCATAATCAATGACAACATTTGTGCCAACAAGAGCCGCAAATAAACATTGTTGAATTTGCTGTCTCTGTTTGCCTTTGCATATTTTATCAGCGGGGATGGAGGGGGCCAAAGAGCTAAGTCAATGTTTGCGAATGGCTCACAGCTAACCGGATACTGGGCGAACTCTGGGGCACTCTGGATCTTTGTTATCTAATCCATCCAATGCACATGAGGCCCGAGCACTTCAAAGCGAAGCCAGAGATTATGGTATGGGAAATTCTTTCCAGCGAATAAGCTCAATTTAATCTGGCCGAGATAAGGCGATTGTTGCTGTTATTTCCCCCTTCCATATCTTTTCGATTTCACGTCCATAATTGTCGGATATATCAGTCAAGCGATCTATTTACACATGCTGGGCTATCAGTACAAATCGCTTATCACAAAACCTATAATTAATGCCACAAATGAGCAAAATGCGGCAAAAAAACGGATAAAATATCATAAAATCTATTGCATTTAAATGGGATTCAATTAATTAAGGCTCCTAACTGGCCAGAGCCATTGAAATCAATTGCAAACAATTCGAATCCGAATTATTCGATGGCGCAATGAATAAACATTTGCACATATATTATTTGCCTTTGAAAATGGCAGCCGACGCGGCGTATACGCAATATTGGCGCAAATGTAAATAGGGAAAAATGTAATTTTGATTCGGATAGAGAGAGAGAGAGAGAGAGAGAGAGAGAGCTGTAAATGTTGTTAATTATTATGCACAATCCTGACCCACTTGGGAGACACTTTGGTCGGGGAGAGATGCCAGAAAGGAAGTTGGCAATTATGAGCATACAATAGAGTTTTTGGCAACATTTGCCATGTGCCATTGTCCAGCCAACACAACTGATTTATGCATGCCATTGTACACTCTCATTATTGTTGTTATTTACCCAGCAGCAGCCGGGGCTCCCGGGGATTTTGAGGGGGGTATGTGTGGGGGTTGGCTTGCATTACCGGAATTCAAAATGAAATTCTCAGGGGTGCTTACCAGTTTATTCAAATTTGAAATGCTGAAAACCTTTGCCACAATTGACACGCTTTTGGCCGTGTGTGCCATGTGTGCGTGCTATCTCACACGCACACATATTTGGCAAATATTTCCCCACCCGAAAATCCCCATTCCGCATCCTGTCTTTTCCCCGGAAAACCCGCCCTAAATTGAGTGGAGCAGGAAACTTTTAGCGTTTGCCGAAAATTGAAAACGTGTGCAAGAAAACTAATTTGATGAGCAAATATCGCCCTGCTAGGGCCAAAACTTTGCTTGTAGTAAAATCGTTACTTATTTTTTACTGGCAGCCAGTTTAATATTATAAAAGATATTTGTTTTCACTCTGCTGGTGCACTGATTTTTCGGTGCTGAATATGTTTGCAGCCTGATTGCCTGAGAATGAGTTTTGAATTGAAGGTAGAATAAATTTAAAAACAAGGCTAGGCATCCAGATAATAGCAAATAGTGAAGAAATGCCTAAATAATATTTACCAACCTTCCATTATAATCTTTCTAATTTACAAAGAATTATACAGAACATTCTTTAGCCATTGATTTTTATATTTTTTATATTTCTGCTCTGATTTTTTTGCTCAATATGTTTCTGCAAAAGGGGGAATTATGCTGATTGCTTCGCGTGTAGATTCTGTTTATGCAAATGTTACGTGCAAATGCTATGCCAAAAATTAAAAACCCTGCCAAATTATGCAAATGAACTCCGGTCCCTAAAGGTCAACAGCAACAACAATGGCAGCCGGCAAACAGAAAAACAACAGGGGACTACAAGGTAATTAAGCCATTTGCTTTGAGCCTCGACACTGCAATTAGCAGCGAGTTTTCTTCTGGCCAAACCTCCGTCCGTCCCTGTACCCTTCCCCCGCGAATTAAAATGAAGGTGTCAACGTATTTGGCCGGCTCAAATTTTCCCTCGCAAATAAAATAACAAGACTGAGCGGACAAACAGAAAAAAAAAAAATCGTACGAAATGAACAACAAAAAGCATTAAAAAGCTTCGGCTGGGGAAATATGCAAATTTTATGACTCGACATTGAAACGTGGCCATAATTGGGCCAAAAGTCGGAGTCAAAGTTTGAGGTTAGAGCTTTTTGTCTTCCGTAGCAGATTTGGCCTGTTCTTGTTGTTCCCCAACCCCAATCCCTCCGCTCCGCAGGAAGCGCATAATTAGCTTTGCCACGTCGGTTGCATTTATTGTTTTGGCCGTTGTCAAACTTTGGCCGGGGGGGCTTGGGTTTGGTTTTGTTAATTTTTTCTGTTAAGGTTACGCCTTTGTTGTCATTGGATTTTGGGTCAGCAAGAAGAAGTTTATTGCTTTCGGTTTTCTAGGAGTATTTTGTATTTGACTTACGGCACTGCCAGCTTGTTCTTTTAGGCAATGAAACAGGGCTTTAGAAAAATTTGAAAAATTATGAAGTAGCTAAACAATTTAAAACAGAAAAGCTGAATGGTATTTGAGGAAAAAAATATATATCTATAATAATTCTATGATATTATTGACGTGTTACAACAATCTTATTAAGAAAAATTATATTTTAAGCCTGAAATCTTTAGTTTTGATTTTAAAAGAAATACTTTATAATGTTTCTCGAACGAAAACACAATATGTAGAATTATTTGAGATACATAAATTAATAATTGACTTTTAATTAAAAAGAAATTCCTAATCCAGTGTCTAAATTGTTTAAAAATAAATACCCAAAAGAAAAGCCTCTCTATTCTATTCACCTGAGAGTAATTAATCACAAATCGAAATAAATACTCAAAAACCTCAGCTTGTGTATCCTTGAAATATTGCGAATGATAGTCTAAATGTTTTACCTACCAAACTTTGATTCTTTGGGAGAATAGTGCCAAAATCTCAGATATTCCTGAGAATTTGCCTCATGTCAAAGTAAAATTTGTGAAGCGAGAATTTCGGGTGATTTGCTGAATTTTTCATCGCCTCATGTCCCCAGACCCAGTCCCAATCACCTCTAGGCATTCCAATTATCTGTGAAATTGACTACAAAACGTTCCACTTGGCTCCACTGGCAGTTGTCCCTGGGAAGCAATTTGCGTTCCGAACACTTTACAAGTCGGGTTGTCTGCGCTGCTCCTCCTCACCCATTCCTACCTATCCTGCCCCAGCATACATATTCCTGTGCCTGTGTATATAACCTTTTAAATCTGCGTTGTCACTAGCCCCGGACACACACAAAGGGAAAAATACATAAACTGTCATAAAGTAGCAATAATAATCCTTGAGCCTATGTCGAGAGCGTTTTACTGAATTTTTATTGACTCGACAAGCGGCGAGGAGGAGAGGACTCCGAGGGCAAAGCGGCGAGGCAGCCATGCTGTCAGGCATTCAGACATCAAGGCATCCGGGCGAGCCACTTCAGCTGGCAGGACAACAAGGACAAGGAGAGCAGGAGCAGACAATGGCTCTGGGCCCAATAAAAAGTCCTCATCATAATTTCGTTCAGACCGACACTAAAGTGGGGAGCTCGGATCGGCCTGAAGCCCGGCCGAAAGCCAACTAAACCGAAAGTGAAATCCGGATCGGGGCAGGCGTTACAATAAACGACCGTAAATGCCCGCTGTTTCATGCACATAATTCGCACATTTTGACACGGCTAATGGGCGTGGCAATCGCTGGGCTGCCCAACTGCCTGGTCACCCTGGGCGTATGCTTAATCATTATTTAGCCTGCGGTTCGGCTTCTCTTTTGTCATCACCATCATCCTCATCCACTCCCGGAGTGTTGATTTTTATTGTTAGCAAAATTATTTTTTAATTAAATTTTTACGACACGCGTGCCCGCAGAAAAAAAAGTGAGAGAAGGAAGGCCCAAATAGGGAACGGTCAGAACTCGATTCTTGCGGCTGTCCCACAAAACTTCTGACTGGATTTTTTTTTTGTTTGCTTATTTGTTATGGTTTTTTTTTTTTTTTTGTTCTTTGGGCGAGAGTGTTTTGTCTGTCTGTCTGGCTGGCTGCTTGGTGGGTTTTCCTGCATTTCCCTGCACATTGCCACAAACAAGTTAGGAGGGGGCTGGCCTTCGGAACCCCCATCGACACCGTCTGTAAATACATTTGAACCCTTTTTCACTCGCCTCTCTTCTGACGCTTTTTCCAATTTAATTCTTTTTCGGGTTCTTTTAAAGGAACTCTGCCGGCCATGTGGGCGTGTAAAATGCCCAGAAAAAAAGGGACACGCACATTGTTGGGGTGTTGCTGTGAGGTCCTTGGAGCATTTTCACTACGAAGTGGCTCTGGCAGCGATGAAATCATTTAAAATTCGTGTCGAAAGGGGGAGGAGCGAGGTGGAGGTTTTTGTGAAATTTGCTTTTTTGCAAGGTATAGGGGTGTTGCAATTTTGTTGTGTAATATATACCAGATAGAAGAGGGAATCTTTTAAATTTTCCTAAGGGATTTAAAAGTAGTTTCTAGGGAAATTGAAAGTTTAAGCTGGAAGAAGAGGCTGTGAAACTACAAATGCATTTATAAATAATAATATAAGGGAAAACCTTAATACAAAATATTTATAGCAATGACGCAGGAACCTTTAGAGATTTAAAATGAATTCCTTGATATATTTTAATGTAAATAATATATTTATCCATTCAAGAGCATTCCCTATTCGATCTCAGACCATTTCATATTTAGAATTTCGCCAGTTTGTGTTTGTTTATGGCATTTGTGATAGTTTTTCAGAGCTGAAACGAACCGAATGGAAGCGGCCGTGCCTTTTATTGCTTGTTTCGCTTTGGCGTTGCCGCTTTTTGGATCCTTTTCGCTTCAGCCCCTAACATTTTCACGCAAATCCAACAATTCGTTTTTTTTTTACTTTTTTTTCTGCATTTTATACGTTTGCGAGTTTTGGGTTACTTTGAGGTCACAATGTATGTGTGTGCGCCGGTCGGACATCGGACATCGACTATAGACCATCGACCATCCTCCCACGCACCATTCACGAATACAAATAAATTCTGCAATAATGTTTGTCCACTCCATGACACACCCATTTGGGGTGTTAGCATATTCACGTGTCCTGCGTCCCGTGTCCAGTTTCCTGTGCCCAGTGTCCTGTGTCCTTTGTGTGCGGCTGTGGGTGTGGGTGTCTGGACAGGGGCTTCTCGGGGTCTCCGTTTTGTCCACTTTTAGTCCACTCGTAATGTCTTCAGCTCAATTCAATGGAAAATAATCGAATTTGGTACACATTACTTTGACATACAGAAAATTATGCAAATTGAAATTCAATTGATTGGAAAATGCGATGTTTTTGAAACATACACACGCGTGTGTAGTATATATATGTTGTGCCTGGGCACGACCTCACCCACCCACCCACAAGCTTTTCCATATGTCTTGCCATTATGGCATATGAATTTGAATTTGAATGCGATTTGAGGCCCCGCCATGGGACCCATGAATGCTGAATATGTAAATAGGCCCAGAAATTATTTGGCAAAGCGGCAAAAATCTGTTTTGTCGGCTTTATTCATTATTCATGGGTGTGTCGTCCTTCACGACGTAACAACGTAATGACCACGTTTATTTCTGACGAATTACATCGCTGACTGACTGGCTGACTGACTGACTGACTGACTGACTGGAGGTTTGTTTCCTAGTCGGTTTCCCTCCATCGAACGGTTTTGAAGGGAGAAATCGGTTAACGGACGTTCGGCTTGGCCTTATTAAATCATTTTAATGAGTCAAATAAAGCGACAGACAGCCGGGGAAACCGCACTTGACAAACATTTCATTAATTCTCCACCGCCAGGACCCTTCGACAAACGCGTCCTTTGAAGTTCAAATAAAGGCTGCGACAGAGCCTAATGAAAGGGATCTGGGCCATTGCATAGATCGTTCATGGGAAACCCCTGTTCACGAACAATAAGTTTGCAATTAAATTTAAATTTAATATTAATCGACAATTAAAGATTTCATTGCTTTAATTAGCAACAGCTATTTTATAAAGACCTGCCTCGACATAAATTAAAATATTTAATTGCTTCACATCAAGCCATTATAAATCAGAAATTCAATTGTTAAGTGCTTCACAAAGTGTTTCCGTAATTTACAGCCAATTGTTGAATGGACATTTGCATAGAGCAAATCCATCGGCATCGCCAAAAAATTTACATAAACAATTGCCATTACGACGAGTCCTATCAGATATCACATTAATTAGCCGCATAAACCCTTGCAATCCTTGGCTTTATCCCTTTTTTCTCGGTCGGCTTCAAAGGGATTAGCGCTCGGGCCCGGGTGTAAGCCAAAATAATTAGTGGGCCAACCAGCCCCCGATGCTTAATGTCCACCATTCAGTCTCTCCAATCCCGGGCAACGCAAATACCACCCGAAAGCGGAAAAAAATAGCTAACCAAATCTGCTGGGCAAATATTTGTAAGGGCGTACTCCGCTGTAGGTGAACCATTAATTTCCATTAATTTGATTTACGGCAAACTGAAAATGCCGGCGCCCTCAAATAGATTTTCACAATTCCCTCCCAATTTTCCCTCCCTCCTCCCACTCCTTTTTATACCCTTGCAGGGTATTATAATTTGGTCCAGAAGCTTGCAACGCAGTGTGGGA
>JAEIIF010009797.1:0-29529 GCA_018874455.1 Drosophila trapezifrons
TATAGAATTCATGTAACAATTGTATAGTTTCTATACCAATTTTTTTTTGGGTGTAGGAAAAAAAATGCTTCTTGTCTTAAATTTTTTAATTTTTTAGAATATCAGCACAAAAGTATTCTTAGCTAAGTGCTCCTAAAATTTTGAAAAATTCCCAGCTGCGAGTTGCCGTTGCTGCTCCTTGCTGTCCTGTTTTGTTTCTGAGCTGCGCTCTACATGAGCTCCACTCCACTCCCTTATCCTGTGGCCTTTATTCTTGCTCCTGCTGCTGCTGTTCAATAAACTGTAATTCGTGCGCCACTTCCATGTGCATTCATTTGTCGCCTGCTCCCTCAGACACTCACTCGCACACACGCACTCGCTTCAGCACTCAAATGCACGCACACACACTCACGCGCAGCCCCTGTGCTCGGCGTACATGGCGTATGAGTGACATTTAATTAAAATTTATGTAGTCTAAAAAGCAAAAATTTTTCTACAACGCTGCTACGTCTGCTTCGGCTGCTGCCTCTACTGCCTGTTCAAATTTATGCAACGCACCATTTTGTTTGAGTTGTATTAAATGTTCGCAGTTTCGCCGACCGGGTTTTCTGGTAATCATGTGTAAATTTGTTTTTACACCCATTACAAGTGCAGGTCGCCCGCTCCTGAGCGTGGAGGACAACGGACACATAATCAAATATTTAAATGGAAAATTGCACTTTTGCCGGGGCAAAGATAAGATGTGAAAGTGAGTGGAAATTTCCGTTTTCGTTTTTGCTTTGCCATTACAAATGACTGAAGTTTAATTTAAGTTTCAGGTTTTGGTTCAAACACAATCTTCAGTCGGATCGCAGATATTTTGAAAGAATTATGGATAAGCTGTGGTTTATTTGAGCTCATTACGACTCTATTTTCCATTTCACTTCATTTTGTTCTGTTTTCAAATATGTACAGAAATTTCCATAAAGCAAATATTTTATCTGTCAGATTAAGGAAATGGTTAAGGTTGAGAAGGAAAGGAGAATTTCAATTGGATTTATATTAAGATTGAAATGGTTTAATATATTTTCTAAAAAACTCTTTTATTCTCAACTTTATAGATAGTTTTATTCAATTATTAAATTTAGTTGTTTCTAAATTATTTAAGTGCATATATTCAATCTTAAATTATCACTTTTTTGCTGTTCTTATATTAATAAACATAATTTCCCTTATTTGGTTTTCTTGGCTGCCTGCTTCTTCCTGTTCATCATCCATTGCTGAAATTGCATTTTCCGATAATGCAAGTGTCGCTGCAGACTCTTCTTGAAGAGCGTCTCCCGGGCCAGGATCTCCAGATCCTCGAAGCTGCATTGCCGTATATTCTGTTTGGTTTTGGCAATTAATTCGCTGGTCAGGTGAATTTTGGTAACCGAAATACGGGAACCGTTTAGTTTTCGGCGTCTCAACTCCTCGCGGTGCAGGAACATCGCATAAGCGGCGGTGGGAGAGCGCGGCGGTGTTTCCCCTGGATTTTGAGCTGAATCCTTGGCTGGCTTGGACTCACTTTTCTGCTGGATTGGGCACATCTTTACTGTTGGATTGCTGAACTGCGTTTGCTGGTTACGTCAGAATTTCGGCTCTATTTTATACCCGATTTTTTTTTGACCTGCCCATTCATGAGACCCTTAGACGTACATACATTCGCAGGTCAATCGGTCTGAGAACTGACCTGAATGCCGCTTTTTTCCTCGCTTAGATTTTTTACAACTCGCGGCTGGCAGTGGATTAAAAAAATGTAATCCCATTCATTACCTAAAAAGCGTGGTCAAGTTGTAAAAATAGATGGCATTCTCGCTCGCTAATCCGGATATACAGCCGGATTAAGTCTCTGCTAAACTGTTTATGGTTCAAGTGACCGATGGTCCTGTTCTCGCATGTTCCTGCACGTCCTGATTCTGCGGTCTCATCGATTCCCTTCTCACTTTGCATGATGATGCTAATCCTTTTGGCATCGCCCTTTGGTCAACGATGCCAGCAATTAGCGTCATAATGAAGCGACAGCTGATAGCATTCCCCGAGACTCGCCACGGTTCTCACTCTATTTTGGGAAATTCACATTTTGAGGGGGGGCTGAAAAACAGCAGCCGGAGGCGGCAAGAAGAGGGGTCTCCGTATTATAGCCCACGGCCAGCACAAATGACCAGCTGACCCAATTTGTAAACAGCCAAGCCAAATATTTGACTTTGATCGCCGGCCACAACCGCAACTTCTTTATTATTCGGCTGAAGCACAGTGGATCACATGAGATTTTCTTAAATTTAACATTTTTTAAAGGATTTTTGTTAAGAAATTGGCTTAAAAAGGTTAATAAAACCTTTAATAAATTTCAATAAAAATGGTTTCCTTATTAAAAAATCAGTTTTAAAATAAATTGTCATAGATATTTTACCTATTTACTCTTTTCAACGTTAAAAATATACAAAATAGTATTATTCAAATGTTTCCATCAAGGATTTGAAGAAAGTATACAAAGAAAACGAGATAAATAGTACTTAACATCCTGTTATTTAGTATAAAACTTCCTTTCTTATTTAAATAATCAGAAATAATCTCATCTCAGGATTCATTCCACTGTGCCACGCCCGTTGTTGTTTTTTCATAAATTTATGCTTAAGGGCAAAAGGGCGATATAAACTCATTACATTGGCTTGACTGCTGTTGATGTTGTTGCCACTTTTGATGGGGCTCTACGGCGGCCATTGCTTATTCCCGGGCATTTTCCATCCGGAATATTTGGCGTTCGCTTTTGGGTTTCATTATGAAAAGGGTTGTGTTCTGGCTCTGGCTCTGGATCCTATGTATGTGCGAAAATCACAACATTTTAATCTCATAATCTGAATTTATGTGCAGACTCAATTTCGTTATACTTAACGACATTTTATGCGGTTATTTTATGCAGCCAGCAGCCGAAACTGAAGGAGCTCAAGGGAATCCCAGCGCCAGACTAGCTATATGTGTGTGCTCCCTTTTCTCCACTTTGCGGTTCCGCTGGCACCCTTCGAGCTGAGGGGAGTTAAGGAGAAATGCACTCGGGAAAATAATACGGAACCCAGTAACAAGCCGGGATTTTTTACGAATTAAATTTTCATTTCTTTAATGTTGAGGTCCTTGTAATAAATTATATTTTTTTGTTTTATGGAGTTACCTAATATTATTCAAGTTAAATGTAAGTTCTTGAATTAAAAACTATTATCTCCTCACCGCTAAACATGAAAAACAAATATTAAATAATAAAATATACCCATAACCAGTATACAAAATTGTTTATCTCATATAATAATATGTAAATTGTATTTAAAAAACCCGAAATAGTGACCAAAGGTTGTAGAGTTGAAAAAGTCCCTTTAGAATACTTATTTTTTGCCAGTGCCAACGTTAAGTACATCAAATATGTGAAAGATCCAGTGCATGTGTGCGCGTATGAGTACTTGAGATTTTCTATGGTCGCACAAAACACATTAGTTAAAAGTACTGACCAACAAAGCCACTAACAAGCTGTTGGCCAGCACATCTCCCCCGATAAAAGCCCCTCTGCTGGACACATAACACAGACTATATATACCCATTTACCCCACATTTTCCCTGTTTTTCCTTTCCCCCCCTATTTTCCTCACATATTGAAGTGCCATTATGTGCGCTTTACTTTTTCCATCTTCTCCGACTTCATCGCCTCCTTGTTGCGGCGTCAATCTCGATGATGTTGCTCCTGTTGTCGTCAGCAGTTTGTCGGGAGTAAAGTTTTTTAATAAACGCATTTAAATGAATTGATGTATGGGCGAGTTATTCTGCGTAATTTCTCATCATTTAATATGAAACAAGTTAAAGTTGTGTTCTCATTTCGCCCTCGGTTGGCTTCATTGGCCAAAGAACTTTTATTACCTTCGTATATCACACAGCAAGAATGGAATTTACAAAAAGCAAAAAACGAGGAAAAGTGCAAAAATGGAAAGAATAAAAGTTGTGCAATTCTTAAAACTTAATGGAGGCAAGTTTTCGCTTCGCCTTCTTACAGCAAAAATTGTACAAAAGCAATTTCCAGCTTAACTTTAAAAGGCATCAATTTACATTTAAGTTTATGAGTTCGGAGAGGGTGTGTATTATGTATATATATTTTATTTTAAAAGATACAATAATGTCATGTTATTTTATCAAAAAATACTTTGAAAAAAATTCGTATTGTATTTTAGGGACATTCACAGCTAACCTAACAGTTTTCTTAAATCATAAAGCTTTCTTCTTAGTTTGGTTTTATGCGTTTTAGCCTAAACATTTCAATGGAATCCAAAAATATACTTCTAAAACCGTTTATCTAACTAATTCTAAGCATAGTTTCGGTTTGGTAAAGAACGAATCCTTTTTCGGTTTTGGTTCAAATTGTATTTAAACCAAAGTCTTAAATTTCATGTCAAGAGAATGACATATTTAAGCGAATTGCTTGTGCAAGGAAAGAAAGTTTTGTCGCATTTTTGAGGAATATTCATGTCGATGGGCAGACAGTTTTCTTTATACAACAATCCAAGGACTTTTCTCTTTTCAATTTATATTATTTGTTTTGCCTTTGTCTCTGTCGCACTTTGACTTTGCCATTTATTTATACAAATTGCTTTTGTTTTCGGCTCTCAACTCTGCTGCCTGGCGCTTTGTTTATTCAGCCCTGTTTGCTGTTGTTGTTATTGTTGTCTTGCCATCAATTCGCCTAAATATTTATGCTTTTATACATATTTTTTCTGGCACAATTTCTGCATTCGTTTCGCTTTCCCATCAGTTCCTGGTCGTTGTGGCCCGTCTATTGACGCCATGGTATCCATTCTGCTTGCCGCCCGCCTTGCGATTACCATTGCTCGAGCTAGAGCTCGAGTTTGAGTTGCTGGCCAAGTCCACATCCGTTTCGGCCACGATTGGCGGGCCCCAAGAAACTTGTCGCCGCACTGTTGCCGGTCCCGCGACAGGACCAGAACCTGCTGCTGTTGCTGCTGCCCCGGCA
This sequence comes from Drosophila trapezifrons, assembly GCA_018874455.1. Taxonomy (NCBI): domain Eukaryota; kingdom Metazoa; phylum Arthropoda; class Insecta; order Diptera; family Drosophilidae; genus Drosophila; species Drosophila trapezifrons. The sequence goes on from JAEIIF010009797.1 coordinate 5,006, forward strand.
GGACCTCCGTTTCCCCCGGTTCCTGGCTTGCGCCGCTTGGAGCTCGCTCCTCTTTGCGGCAGTTGTCGCTGTTGCTGCAACGGCTGTTGCTGTTGCTGCTTTTGAATTTCATGTTGCTGCTGTCAAAGTGCAGAAATGTTTCGAATTGCTTTTTATTAAAAACTTTTTCATCCCGGTTTAAATATTTTATATATATATATATGTTCTTCGTGCGGTAAGGACATTCCATTTGTAAAGATTTTTTCTTTGATTAGTTTTGTTGTCGCTGCATGCGTTGACATACCATCATGCATAGTTTGTTCGTTCTTTTTGAATTACGAGTAACATGCGCGAACCGAAATTCTTTCCACATATTGCTCACTTGTTAGTAATTCGATTTGCATATTTGGCTGTGGCTCTGGCTGTCACAAATTAAATTCGGCATCCTCTGTCTGCCTTTCGGTCAAGGTGGAGGGAGAACTTTATTGTTCGCTCGAATTTCCCCAGAATTAAGGACACCCATTGAAGTGTGGAATTTCAGATGAAGCCCCGAAGCCCTGCTGAGTATTGTGTACAAGTCTCATTGTTCACTTGTGGAGCAATTATTTCGTTACTCGTTTCGTTGTAATTCATCCAAACAAAACCCAAGTAGGATACAAAAAAAAAAAATGACAAACTTATATGTGCCTTGGCACATGTTGGCTAATTAAAATGGGAAAATGGCAAATTATAACAGGAAAAGTACATAACAATGGCTTTGTTTGGTTTACTTTTTGTACAATACAAATATTAACGGATTTAAATGGCAAGGAAAAAATGTTTAGCTATATAAAACCATTCACAAAAAATTTAACTATTAAAATACCAATATTTTTATACAAGATTTTAATCACATATTTGCCTTAAAAATAGTTGGCTCTCTCGGCAAGCAAATAACTAATTAAATAGAGAGTGATTTCCTTGATTGATAGTTAAATTCAAAGTGTTGGGTTTGATATGTAAATATCACAACCCCCATGCCCTTTTATTTATTAAATTGTGGACTGCAATTTAATTTACACATCATTAGTCCGCTTCGACTTCTTTGCGTTCATTAAGATTTATAGTAAACTTGAGGGGAAAATCTGTGTGATGGTGTTTTTTCTGTGTGTTTTCTGGGTGTTCTTTAGGGTGTTCTTTAGGGTGTTCTTTTGGGTGTTCTTTAGGGTGTTCTTTTGGGTGTTCTTTTGGATGTTTTTGGCTGTGCCGACTTTGTTGTTGCTGCAGCTGTGTGTGGGCTGGGGTTTCGTTTTTGCATTCTAAGCTCGTAATGAGTTTCACCGCAGCATTGTGGTAGCCGGCAAAGTTAAGTGCGTGCTGCGTTTGCGGCAGGCCCAAATGAACAGCAGTAGTTCGGGCGAGAGGAAAAAGCTGGAAAAGCGCCGAAGAAACCAAGCAGCAGAAGATGAAAGAAAAGTGCAAAAGACGCCCACAAACATTTCTGAATAAAAAAGAAACTTGGCATGCATGACAGGAGCAAAAGCAGCAACAGCCACCAGCTGAGGCACTTGCACTTTTTGGTGCTGTTCAAACAAAAGCTGCAGCTCCGGCATCAACGTACGACTTTCACCACAGTAGAGTCTGGGTAATGCGGAAATATATTTTATAGAATTTATTTTTATATAGTAAAGTCTATAAATGATATATTATAAATGATGAAAAACAACGACCTATTGGTTTTAGCTAATTTCTTGTATAAAAGATTTTGAATCTCAAGATTAATAAGAAATATATTGTAAAACATTTTTAAAATTTAAAAACGGAAATTCAATGTTTTATCTAATTAAAGGAATACATTTATTAGGTACTTTTCTTTTAAATTATATTCATTATTTCTCTAAAAATAGTTTGCAATACATTTTCTAAATTAATTGGTGAAAATTACACTTATTAAAAAAAGAAATGTAAATATCGGCAATTGACTAAATATTTATAATATTTAAATTAAAGAGAAAACGAATAAAATCATTAAAGTCTGAAATCATTTCATTGAATAATTAAAATTTATTTAAAGATATTTGGTGATTTAAAAAGCATTACATAGAAAATCCTTATAAATGTTTCTCTAATTAAAAGAAAAGTCATTAATCAACATTAATTTTTAAAAGTCAATGCTGTATCCTTCACCCATTTAAAAAGGATATTTCCCTGCTCATCGAGCACTGTATTAACCCCTTTTGAAGGAGCTGCCACCCAAGTCTCAGAACCCTCTTTTTTTGGGCAAGCGAAACTTTTTGATTTTGAGGCAGGAAAAAAGTTTAGAGTGCGCTTCAATTTCGGTTGCTTTGCAATCAGGCTCGCGTAGACGCCGCAAGTCAAGTGGAAATGTGGAAAATTCCGAGGGGGGAGGGGAGTTTGTAGCGAGTTGGGAGGTAGCCTAGACAATGCCACACGCACTTTCCGCTCTGGAAAACTTTCGCCATTTTTCGGGTGTCGCTGTCGCCGTCGCCGTTGCCATTGCCGTGGGGAAAACTAGGAAAATTCATCGCCAGATTTGAATGTGCAGCGATTGGCGTCGTAGAAAATGCGGGGAAAATTCAATTTGGCTGCAGCTTAAGCCCAGACAAAGTACATGCTAAGTAAGCTCAAAAGTAACATGCGACCGTCCCAAGCCCCCTTCGATAGACACTTTTCCAGCTAAAACTACATAAAAGCCAATAAGTTCAATATTTTGCTTTTCCAATTTCCTACAGAAAACTGGGCGACGGAAAAAGGGAGTTCGAAGTTCGAGCTTCTTCGGGCTTCGCTGGAAGTTTGTTTTTGGGCGTGCCGAAAAGTCGATGCAAAAGTTGAAAGTTCTTGCCGCGTTTGTTGCTTAGTTGAAGGTTTTTGTCTTAAGTTTCTGGCCGAAGAGTTTCTGGTCACCCCGCATGCATATACAATCTATATAAATCATGGACACGGCACTTGATAAGCAAGAAGACCGATATATAAGTTTTTCACTTGGGAAAATATCTGAATTCTTCACTAAGAATTTGCATTTTTTTAAATCAAAAAAGGTTTTCTGAAAATTTTAAAGTATTTTGTAAGGTTTAAATATAGGCAAATAAGTAAAATATTTTTACAAAATTTTATAAAATCAAAGATAAACAACTGTCTTTGTTTGCAGTTAGAACTCGTTGGGAATTCTTGTGGTTTCTTGTATATTCTTCAATATGGTGACGGACAAAAAGCAGTCCAGAGCTGCGATAGCAGATATCTTATTACCAACACAATTCAATTTAAATACCAACATAAAAGCGTCCATGTTGTTGCGTGGCGTTCACTTGAAATTCTCAAGTCGTAATTCAGCGATAGACCGCAATAATAAATGTGGAGACAATTACTAGATAATGAGCACTGAAGACAACCACGGTGGGAACAGAAACAGCAATTTATACAAATATATAAAATATAAATGAAAAATTCAGCACAATTTTCTATAAACCTGAAAATCATATCCTAAATTCCGACATTTATTCTGAGTGCTCCAACTGACTCGTCATGGGCCCATAAATTGTGGTCTGCAACAATTGTTATTGTTAGACCAAAGTTCATCACAAGAATAAGTTTTTCCCTGCTGAGATTTCCCCCCTCCCTTCCTTTCTTTTTCCCTGCTTTGCCTTAACGCATATTCATTTGGCAAATGTCCTTTGGCCCCTTTTCTTTCAACAAAGAAAGCAGTTGCAATAAGCTCGCCCCCCGAATGCAGTTCAATTTATTTTTGTGCGGAGGTATTTTAACTTTTGTGCTGTGCAGAGCACTTTTTCTATTAAATAACATTTTAGACAATTGGCTTGGCTGCGAAAAACCGAAACCGAACCAGGGGGAGAGTCTGCCGCTGGCAAGAAATTGCATTGATGCCGCTTAAGAAATTGTCCTGGCCACAACAGCCAACCAAAAGGATTCATTTTGCTGGCGTTCTCTCTGTTTTTTTTTTGCCCCAGCTAACAAAGGAAAAAGAATTGGCCAATATAGAAAGGAAAAAAAATGTGGCGGGAGAGGAGAAGTAGACAAGGAGAAACCACACACAAAAATCGAAAAGTTTCATAGGGCATGTAAAAACTATCAAGTGGCCAGCGTTTAAGAGTTCCCTTAACACACATTAAATGCTTCAAAAGAGTAAGTATTATACTCCAACTTGAAGAGTTGGTTTGAGCACGACCCTTAAATGGAATTAAAATTAATTATTTAGGGTTTAAAACAGAGAGAGATAAGCCACCAACGCTTGAGGCTAGATTTTACACGCACAACGTGCTTTAAAGTTGAAGCAAATTGAATTAAAATTAATTATTCAAAGGAATCTCTATCATGGATCCTTTAAATAATTTAATTTTACATATTTTTTTTTAGTTGATGAACCCTCTGGTTATGGCATATTTTTTGGGGACAACTTCATCAGTCTTCGCTGCAATTAATTCATTTAACTTGATAGTGCCAATAATCGGCTTATACAATAATTGAGAAATAATTCAATTGACTCGATTGGCAAAAGCTTTGTTCTGGCCAAAGTCTATTGACCAGGCCAATTTCGTTCGGTTCGCGTTGCTTTAATCCAATTGTCAATTGCCAATAGTTCCGCATTCTGGATTTTTTGATTCTTTCTCCTCACTTTTGTTTGCTTATGGTTGGTTTGTTAAATTTAATTAAACAGTCACATCATAAGCGCATTCAATATCAACAATTAAAACGGCGTGCACAGAAACACAGAGCAGCGTAACCATTATATTGCAATTATCGATTAAATATTGAAAAAAAAAACAAAGCAAAATATTTGTCGGTGTATTCAATAATGCAAACAGCAAGCGAAGAAAATATTTTCCCATGTTTTGTTTATTTAGTTAAATTTAATTAAATGCAATTTAATTAAACGGAACACTCTCCGGCCGCCAGGCAGATACACATGCAAGCAGGCAGAGCAAACAAGTTAAAACGCTTCACTAAGTTAATATTTATAGTACTTAGTAGGGTCATGCAAAGTATGAAATATTTGGAAAGTCTGTAGGTGTTTGGATATGTGTTTATTGTTTCTTTTTTTTTAGGTTGCAAAGACAAGGAAAATATAATCATTATAATATTTTTTTTTAGTAATTGTGTAGTTTATTGTTCATTAATTGAACTATTTATTAATTAAGCAACAAGTTAAAAGTCTTCACATATTAAAATCTGAAGACTTCACTGGACCTTATATTCTATACCTTAAAAAAAAAAACAAGCGCAGAGACCTATTATATATTAATTTTTTTTCGATATTGGTCAAAACAAAAGCAAATTTAAGGAGATATCACCCCAATAATATCCACTCTCTTTTTAATAAATATTTAAAAATTTCTTATATAAGTATCCATAGACTAATAAAGATCCATAGACTAATAATTTAATAACAAGAAAACATTTAAAATATTGCTATAATTCGCAATTCAATTAAACTAAAATATGAAAGATTAACTTATGTTACGATTCTTATTAATCAAATTTATTTAATCAAGCTGTTCTTGGTAATTATTTATATATTATCGAATCAATCTATATTTCTTATTAAAAATCTCCAAAGAATCCATGAATTTATTTTTTTTTTTTGTGTTAATAACTAAAAAAACATTTATAAAATATAAAAAATACTACAAATTCAAAAGCTCACTGGTTTCTGATTAAGTTAAAGCCGCCGAATTATTCATTTAAGAAGAATAAAACCATGGAAATATTGCATTGTTGAATATTAATACTCTGTTCTCAGCTAATCCCCAGGAGTGATAATTACAGTTGCTTCCCGGTCTGCGTGTGTAACCCTGATTGCACTTGACATTATAACGTTTTGTTTATCCAATGTCCTGACTACTAATGTCCCCCGTGGACAGTCCAAATATTAGTGCCCGAGAGTGTGCTATCGTGTGTGTGTTTGTCTTCGGGGATGTCCTTGCGATTGCAATTGCAAATGATGCATTTTCATGCCTTACAGCTGTGTGCCTATGTATTTGCAGGCCATTTACTCGCCTACATAATGTAATGACATGCTCTTCCACTTGATTTCTGTGTATTTTTGGGGGGAGGCGGGGGTGTGTGTTCGGTTGGATGTAGTGTCTAGGTGTGGGTGTTATTTACATGCCAATGCCAAGGCCGCGCGCCTCAGCCCAACTCATGCAAATTGGTCTCGCTGATTGTGACGAGCGGCGCCATTCGAATAAGGTTTTCGGTAGATACATTGGGTACAGTGGGTACAGTGGGTCCTCTGCTTACCGGTAGACTCGGCACCTCCACTAGCACATCCCCTACTCCCTGGCCCGGGCCATCGGCCGGGGAGAACTGACCATTTTGTGGGGTGGACAGCGGTGTTGGAGGCTCTGCCGCAGGCTCAGGCTCCTTGGAAGCTGCACGGGGATAAAAAATAATGTAAGATTACCAAATAAAATTTAATATAATTTAATTAATATAATGAGCTCTGAGGTCTATTTGAGAGAATAGATAAAATATATTCAAATTTACGGCAAATTTATTAACTCCTAATTTTCCCCTAATAATTTTTTTCCAGTGTGATTGGCCAAGTATAATTTGGTCATATTTCAATGGATTTTCACTGATTTATGTGGACGCACCATTTGCCGAGGCAGAGGCATCCGTGGTGTCCGTCGACAGCTGCTCAGGTGGTTGAGACTGTGCATCTTTCACTTCACTCGACGGGGTCTTCGTGGGCGCCTCCTCCTTGTCGCTTCCTTTATCCACTGCTGTCTCCACGGTGGCCACATCCTCCTCCTCTTCCTCCTCCTCAATGCGGGAGGCAATGTCTCCGTTTTTCGACAGGGCAGTGGGCGTTCCAGGCTGCGAGGGCGTGGCACTGCCATTCTTTAAGATGCCCACCAAGGGGGCGCCATTTCCAGGCTTTTTATCCTCTTGCGGCAGCTGAGAGGCACATAAAAAAAAGGCATAACGTAGAAAAATATAAAAAAGTTAGTTTTAAAACCAAGTTATAATATTAAAATAAATTTTAAATATTTTATTATGTAAAAAGAAACATAAATACTGTAGTATATTACTATGTTTTAGTAGGTTTGTCTAGGAATCTTAAGATTTGATTTATTTTGTATGCTTTGATCGTAACTAGACTTTAAAAAGTATTTAAATCATAACAAATGCATGAAAAATACGTTTTTAATCAGGATGCTTTCATTTAAAATATATAACTATTTTTCTCGGTGCACAATAAGGAAGGTAAGGCAAAGTTAATGCATCTTGAGTCCATTACTTACCGCCTTGTAGGTATATGGCGGCAGGCCGTTACCCGAGCCAGCCGTCACACCGCCCAACAGGCCAGCCTTTACACCTGGCGACTCGTGCATCTTGGTTGCCTGCTCCTTGGACCAGATGATGTCCTCGTCCGTCTCGCGTTCGATGCGCTTCTTGTAGGCCAAGTGGCTGCGATACACCTCCAGCAGGCAGCAGATCACGATGATGACAAAGACGCTGGTCAGCGTGAGGAAGACGACCTGCGTGGAGTCCTCCTGCTTGTTCTCATCGTACACGAATCTCGGAATGTATGGGACACGGGCGGGCGGCTCCTCCACCCACGGCTCTGGGATCTGCGAGGCAGAGGGGATTGGAATTGGGATTGGGCATTCATTAGCACAATTTGTCGCCTGGTTGCCTCGGATAATCCGATTGTCTTACACCCACTGGGCACAATTGAGTGCACTTGCAAAAAAAAATCGTTTATGTTTTCAGGGCAATAAGTAAAATATTATTAAATTACAAAATAATTAAATTATTATTTCCCTGGTATACTAATAGATAATTTCCTTGAACTTAGGGCAGAAATGTTTCTTTATAATTGATTTATTAGTTAAGCTTATACTACAAAAATTATACATTTTAAAATTTTAAATCTGTAAAAGATCTGTTTTTTCAGTAAACCATTATCCATATTTTCTTAAGCTGCTCACCCATTTTTAAATATTTTTTATATCCGAAAGATAGTTCATTTCAGGCTCTACATTTTCATATTAAATCCATTTTTAAGCACTGATTAGTTCCTTGTAGTTATGATGCTCTTTTGATTATATGATTTACTATTATAGATTATACTAAAAAAAATTATATACTAAATCGCTTTTGAATTTGTAAAAGGTCATTTTTTTTCGGTATACCATTCTCCATATTTTCTTGAGCATTTTAAAATATTTTTTTAAGTACAGAAAATAAATTTTAGCTCCAGAGAATTTTTTCAACATCTTTCAGGCTTTAAATTTTCATATAAAATCCATTTTTAGACACTGATTTATCCATATATTAAACGCTTTTCGCAGGCATTTCTCCGAGTGCTATACTCACCATGCTGACGTTGACCATGGGCTCCTGTGTGGGCTGCTCGCTCACATCGAATTTGGCGTTGCATTGGGCGCTCCTCACGCCCTGCGGATTGATGACCGTTATGTTGTCGGCGCCGGACTTGGTGAATAGCATGTACTCCTCGAGTGGCTTCATAACCTGCCCGTTCACCTGTATATAGATGTCTGCGGGTGGGTGGTGGCGGTGGCCCAGTTGGTTTACCCAATTTGCGGTCGGGGGGTGAAATTTTCATTAGTATTGGTCATTAATTCAAATTGAAATGCAAATGTGTGTGGACGGCGAGTGGAAATTGGAATTGCTTTGGCTTGACTTGGCTGAATTTTCGGTTCGGTTTCCGAGTTTCCGAGTTTGGAGCTACAAGGACCCGTGGCAAGTCGTTCGTGCGTGTTTTATGCGCGTCCCGAAATTAGCAATAAAAATTTTAATGCCTATCGGTAAACTCCCACGACGACCCTGCTCTTTGATTTTGTTTTGGTTTATTTTTCCTTTTCTCATTTGGCAAATTAATGGAATGTTGTAAGTATGTGCAAGGTTATAATTAAGGTCAAAGCAAGCTATTTAATTATTATTCAATGACATTGGTCTTTAGATATTGGGGGAAAAGTATTCAAGTTAATTTTAGAAGGTAATAGCTTCCGTTACAAGACTTTGTTATATTTAATAGTTATTTTTTTGTGATTTTTGGAACCTAAATAAATTGTTAGAACATCTTTAAGATATTTAAATATGAAAAGTCGCCTTAAAATATTTGAAAAACCTGTTTAACTAACAAGAAATGTCTGGTAAATAAATGAACTATAAGAAATTAGAACAAAATAAAAAGTAGGTCCCCCTTTACAAATAAAATAAATTTTATAAATAAATTTGTAAGTGAAAGAGCATACTTATTTTTCCATTCAAAATGCATTAATTTTTTCTATTAATATACAGTATTAAATAAATAAGAAATGTCTTCTAAGCACCCACAATTTTTCTAAATATTTCCCACAGTGCCAACACGCTAAATACGCCTTATTTTATGACCCAAAACTATCGCCTTTCGATGGCTCTTTAATGGGATGATAATCGAGTACGAGAACGTTTTACATCTCGCCCACATGTGGTGTGGGCGTGGCACTATAAACAGATGTTATATCACAGGAGGCGGGGAGAGGGGACCATGGGGATGATCATGGGTGAATTTTTAATCAAAGTGTTGGCCACTGTGCTGCGGTTTGGAGTGGCAGCAAAGCAGCAATTTAAATATGAGCCACTGTAAATCTTGAGAGCAAAAACTGACAGAATTTATGGCAACGACGCCATGGCCACGGAAATGACTTTTTATGGCAGCGAATAAATTTAATTTTTTGGTCAACAATGTGAAGCAGAGTTCCTTCATCCAACCCGCCAGCACTATCCCCTTGCCGAAACATTTTGAGAGCGCGCTGAGCTCAGTAAGTTCATAAAATTGCCGGAGTAAAGAGGCGGAACACTAGACGAAAATAACTATAGTAAAATATATCATTTTCCGGGATAAGGAAAATTACATTGTTAAACATATTTTTCAGCTCCTCTTAGGGATAGAATAGAGAGCAAAGAATGCTTCAATATTGGATCATTCTTTGGCTTTGGAAATGCCATTTTAGATTTTACTTTAAATTTGTTTTGAATTTTAAAGACAATTATTGGAGAGACTCTATGATATTCCTATACGATTTCTTTTTATTTGTATCTATTTGAATTATTATTTATATTTTTCTGTTCATTATTTTTGCTCAGTGAATGGAATGCAGGGCGGCGTCACTTGATGAGACCGAAAAGAAATTAATGGCGGACGGGGATTAAATTTACGACACTCACTCGACAGGCAGCCGCTGTAGCTCTTGAAGACGGCGAATCGCGAGTCCGTGCTGTTGATGCCGCCGATCTGGACGCGATTCGAGCCCGCCTCGCCGCTGGTGGTCAGGACGCGGGCGGCAAACTCCGCCAGCGGCACCTGCTCGCGATCGATGTAGAGCTGCGCCTGGGTCCCGTTCCGTACATAGTAGATCGAGTGCCTGGCGCTGTTCAGGAAATTCCGATCGATCCGAGCGCCCACGGTGCGCCCATTGTCGCGGTCCTCCTCCAGCTGCAGGTAGCCATCAGAGGTGATGGCCAGCAGAAGGTAATAACTACGCTCCGCCGCCGTCTGCATCAGCAGCATGATGCGGTTGGCGCGTCGCAGGTCGAAGGACGAGAAGGCCAGCTGCAGGCGTACGTAGTCAACGCGACCCATGCCCGGCAGCAGTTCGAACTTGCGCTGCAGCGTGGACTCGCCACTGAAGTCGGCTCCCTTCTCCTCGGAGCAGAACTCGCCCAGGAAGCTGGTGTGCTCGCAGTCGCAGGTCGAGACCTGTTCGGCGAAGTGCTCCTGGCAGGTGCCGCCATTTTTGCACGGCTCCGCATCGCATTTGATCTGGCAGTTGGGCAGAACTCCATCTTGGACTGGAATTAAGAGGAAATATATTTTTAAATGTAATATAAGATTATTTGTTAACAACTTAAAATATATATTTTATTGCCGATATATGTAAACCTAGCTTCATATTTAAATATATTAAATTTAGTTCCGAAATCAAAACTTTAATAGGTTTATCAGTATAAAGAAGTTTATCTTTCTAATAGCTCTTTACAAAAGCATCTCAATAAGTGACCTCTACCTTCAATGCCAATACTCTAAATCCAAACTCCTCAATTTCCAGTCAAAGTATTTACTTTGACGTCGGCTGGGCTTAATCGCATCAAAGTCAGGTTGCAATTTCCGCGATGCGTGGCCGCATAAATCATACGCCATGTGGGCCCGCAGCTTATCGCATTGGCATTAATCTTGGCGCGGCCCCAAAGTGGCCAGGCTCATCGTCCCAGGCCCAGGCCCAGGCCATCTCCTGCTCCAGCTCCTGCACTATCGCCACTTTCGCAGGAGTCGCCAGCACTTAACGGAAATTGCATGCATATTAAGTTAGACGGGGCTCTGTGGCAACAACCACAGATGCAACCACATAACTAGCCGCAGTCGCAACCGCAGACGCTGAGTGGAGCCGGCAGCGGGTGGCCCATGAATTAGAGTCGGAGGAGGAGGAGGGGGAGGGGACCCGACCCGAAACTGCACTCAGTGAAAATTGATTTATACTGCCTACTTACTGGGCGCTATATTCCTTTCATTGATTTCCGCCAAGTCGATCAACTGGGCCCCGATTTTCAGGCCCCGCACACACCCGATGTAGCCTTCGAGGACGGGTGCATCCACATTCGGTCGCAGCAAATTCGCCGGATCATAGCCGCCCACGTGGAACTGGAAGTACTCGGTGGGCGGGGCCGGCGGCCGGTGCGGCGACAGAACCTCTGCAAATAAACAAAATCAAATGAGAATCGGTCGGTGGCAGAGAGTGGTGTGGCTTTGGGTTTACGGTGCACTTGGAAAAATATTATAGTTCTGAAAAATATTATTAGTTTGAATGTATTTGTATGATTAAAAGTAAAAAGAAATATTCAGATATTACTAGGGGTTTGAAATCCCTTAAAAAGCAGTCTAAAAGTAGGCAATGAAAGGTTTTAAGTAAAAAATTCAGTGCAAATTTGTTTTTTTCTATGAAACATTTTGTGGCATAGTTTTAGACCCATTTTTAAAATGATTTAAAAACGCTAGTGATTTTCGTAGAACCTATAATTGAGAGAAAGATTTAAAATCGCTTGAAATCGTCTTAAAATATGCTGTAAAAAAAGCTTGCCGAGATAAACTACTTGATGTCATTTCCTTTTAGCATTTTTAAATCTTTTTAGTATTTATTTATTATTAGTTTTTATGGATTGGCTTATTTTTATTTTATTAAAAAAGCTAAGAATATTTTGAACAGATTTATTTACTTTCTAGTGCAAGAATTTTCCTCCATATAGAAAAAATGTTTAAAGCGCATCGTTAATGAAAATATGCAATAATAATTTTGATACATAAATTATAATTAAGTTACAATTATTGTTAACTTTTAAAAGATACTCCAAGGACCCTAATTTTTTACAGTGCACAATTTTGGCTCCGCTTGCTTTATGTAAGCTCGCGTTTCTGTGTGTGCGTCTGCGGAAATGAGCCTTCATTGCCGTGGCATTTTGCGTTTTAGCCAGCCTGCCGGACCCGGACCCGGACTCGTGCCCTTATCCACACCCTTTACTCCACTCCGGGACTCGGCCAGACCCCAGCCCGGCCGTTTGAGGTTTAGGCCCATCAATTTCGAGTTTAAGTTTGTCTAATTGAAATGTTTGCCAGCCGGCAGAGCGCGGCAATCTAAACTGAATCGGCCGACGGCTGCATGCCGCAATGCCAGGGCTCAGGGTCCAGGGCCCAGGGACCAGTGCAGTCCATCTGGTTAACGCATTTAATTACAAAAGTGCTTATGTGTTATTCTGTGCAAAGTATTGACCAAATTCGAATACGAATTTACCCCAAAATTGATTCGAATGGCAATGCCCGGCAACGTGGAGTAATTATGATTGATTTTGCTGGCAAATCGCTTTGGCATTGAGTTACGGGCAATTTGATTGATTCTCCCTTTTGGCAATTGCCAAGTTCGGGAGCTTTATGGATTGCAACTTTTCCATAAAATTCAATTGCAAGGTAAGTTGCGAGCACCGAGCGGTTTTGAAGTGCAGTCACTCCGAAATATTGTTGCCGAAACACATGGAAATGGTTTAATTGATGGGCGGTTGAGTGAAAGGCTTTCGAAAACGGTCTGTAATAGAGGTTGATGGTTTAAGAACTCCTCTGGTCTTACTTATATTTCCACAAAATAAATTTACTTAATATATAAATAGACAATATATATTTTAGGCTTCCTAATAGACATAATTTAGTCTCGTCCTTAAAAATAGACGAAAAGTAGCATAAGAAACTAACTTAAATAACGAATGAACTAAAGAATGATTTAAATAACTTATCTCAAATTGAATAAAAAATTAAACACTTAAAAGTATCAAAAGAAGACATATAAAAGGCCACAAACACAGAACCAATAACTCCCCAAAAACCTAAAACGAACACATTTTTTTAAATTCGGTTTACAAATAAACAGATTTATTCAGATTCGATTTATTTAATTAAAAACTACTAAACTATTTGCCTAGAATTTGCGAATCAAATACCTTCTTATTGAAGGGAAACAAAAAACAAAAATCCGTTCAGATCATAATCAACTTGATATGCATTTTTCCGTTTAACAACAATTTCCGCATTCTATTTGCCATTGAAATACCGTTTAATTTACATATTGAGTGCACAAAGCGAAGAAAAAAAGGGCTTTCCAAATATCTACAAACTACAAAGCAACTCGTTGTTTTTATGCCATAGAGAAAAACTTTATCCATTCGCTTGGCGTTTATTTTCCAACAGTTTTCTACCGAGTTTAACGGCCACTTTCAAACACTCGCACACACACACCCATGCATGTTAACTGTGTGGAAAAAATTCAAGTGCACATAATTTTGCCAAACACACACACACACACAGGCAAACACACTCACGCAGTGCACAGATTTTGTTTTTGGCGAAATTTTTGGCATTTTTGCAGCTTAACTTGCTAAACTATTTGCAAATTTCGGAGCGCAGACAAGAGAAACAAAGCGAGGGGAGAGCGAACCCCCGCCCGGCAGCCTGGCAACCGAAAAGGGTTGTGGATATATATTTCGGCATTGTTGGTTCAATAACTCCTGGCAACATGAGCGTTGTTTGGGACCAGGCCAACTGGACGCAGGCGTGGCGGATAGACAGTCTCCAGCCGACGGTCCGCTCGAGCGGTACAGCTAATAATATAATGTACGGTCGCCAGGCGGGCGGCGCCAGTCAGGCGGTATCCAATAGCACCACTAACAGCGGCGCGAACAGCGGTACCGGCGCCCAGGGACATGACAAGATGAAAATTGGCTTCTGCACGGATCTGGATAAGTCCGTGCTGGTCAATAACTTCGAGAAGCGCGGCTGGCATCAGGTGAGCGGCGACGACGACTGGCACTTCTACTGGGCGGGCGTGCAGACCTGCAGGAATATCTTCAGCGTGGACAGTGGCTATCGGATGCATGACAACCAGATGATAAATCACTTCCCGAATCACTACGAACTCTCGCGGAAGGACCTGCTGGTGAAGAATATCAAGCGCTATCGCAAGGACCTCGAACGGGATGGTAATCCCCTGGCCGAGAAAACGGAATCAAACAACTCGAGCGGCACAAGATATCTTTATTTGGATTTTGTGCCCACTACCTTTGTCCTGCCGGCCGATTACAATATGTTTGTGGAGGAGTACAGAAAGTTTCCGCTGAGCACTTGGATCATGAAACCCTGTGGAAAGTCCCAGGGAGCGGGCATATTCCTCATCAACAAGCTGTCCAAGCTCAAGAAGTGGTCCAGGGAGGCCAAGGGTCCGTTCCATCCACAAATAGCCAAGGAGTCCTATGTGATTTCCAGATACATAGACAATCCCCTGCTGATTGGTGGCAAAAAGTTCGATCTACGTCTCTACGTTTTGGTGGCTTCCTTCAGGCCCTTGAAGGCCTACCTCTTCAAGCAGGGATTCTGTCGTTTTTGTACAGTGAAATACGATACGAGTGTCACGGAGTTGGATAACATGTACGTCCATCTGACCAATGTCAGTGTGCAGAAACATGGCGGCGAATACAATACCCTCCATGGCGGAAAGTGGTCTGTTCAGAACCTGGCCTTATATCTGGAGGGAACCCGAGGAAAGGAGGTCACTGACCGCCTGTTTGGCGCTATATCCTGGCTCATAGTCCACTCCCTGAGAGCGGTGGCTCCTGTGATGGCCAGCGATAGGCATTGCTTCGAGTGCTATGGCTACGACATCATCATAGATAATGCCCTGAAACCCTGGTTGGTAGAAGTCAATGCCTCGCCATCTCTAACTTCAACGACGGTCAACGACCGCATCCTCAAGTACAAGCTAATTGATAATATTTTATCGGTGGTTCTGCCCCCCGATGGAGTGCCGGATGTGCGTTGGAATAAGGTCCCCAGTGCCGATGCCTTGGGTAATTTCGAATTACTCATAGACGAGGAGTTGGCCGCCCAGGATGAACAGCACCAGAATAGCAGCAATAATGCCCACAGCAAAGCCTCGAAGATGGGCAGCCGTTGGAAGTGACGAAAGTAGTTCCGGGGAAAGGGAATGGGGTCTCAAAAATAATGAAAATCCAAATAAATGTTTAACGAATAACTATATAAAATAAATAATTCTAAGGCAGAGCCAAACCTATTGTTTGTGAGAATGTGAATAAAGTAGTTAAATTAAGCTTATTTATATTATTTTCTTTAAAGAACAAGGGCTTTTGAAGTTAACAGTGAGTGAAAAGCTGTCAAAAAAATATTTCTTTTGTTTTCTTGAAGTGGCTTTATTTATTTCTTGTGTTTAGTGAATATTCTAGGCTTTTTATGGGTAGATAAACTCAAAGTACACAAAGAAATAAATTCTTTAGTAAGAGAAACACAGAATAATATGATTAAAAGGGATTTTCTAATTTATTTACTATTATTTTGAATATAAAATATATTAAACTCACCTTTTTCCGGATTACTCCAAGGTTTATTGGCATATTCATCCAGGAGCAGGGTTCCCCGATCGATGCTCACACTCCGCTGATTCACATGCATCCGAGTTTCCTGCTCTCCTCGGACGATGGCCACCTGGATGCTTTTCAGAGAGGCCACCAGGGTATCGTCCAACAGCGTGAGATTCACAATTTCATCACCATAATTGTACAGGAATACTATCTCTCGATTCAGGCTGATGTACAGGTGCACAAAGTTGTTGTAGTGATCGTTGGCATATAGGACCAATGCACTCGTGTCGTAGGTTCGCAAATTAATCAGTAGATCCTGATTCAGGATGCCCTTCAGCACATCCCGTTCGCCCTCGATTCCGTGCATTAAAATTGCTGGAGCGGCGGTCACACTCAGATAGTTTCGCATCAGGAAGGACTCTCGGTTGATGAAGGTCAGAGCCTTTTCGTTAATGTCTGCGGGGGATTTTAAGATATTAAAATTAAACGAAAGAGATTAAATTAAAAAAGGCACTTAGGAAAAATAATTAAAGGTTTTATAGAGAAAATATTCCTAATATTAACTTTAAAATTATTATTTATCACACTTTCTGTCAGTTATGCAGTTATATTTTTTATATTTTTTTTTTACTATTTAATCAATTATTTTGTATGATTTTTGCATATATAAAGGCTTGAGAAAGCTTTCATTCTTCAGGTAATATTCTTTTACGTTTTAAAGACATTTTTAAGACCACTTCTTCGAGTGCACTCACTTGTCTCGCAGAACTCTCCGATGTGAGCCCAGGGATTGTTGCAGACGCACTTGAAGCTGCTCCAGAGCTCCTTGCACTGGGCTCCGTTGCGGCAGGGCGATGGGACGCAGGAGGGCTTGCAGTCCTTGATAATCTCCGACAGATGCACCGACATGTAGCTGTAGATGTCCAGAATCTCGCCGTTGACCACCAGGCCCCGGAAGCAGCCAATGAGTCCGGCCTTCACTGACAGCTTCTTCAGCAGGTCGCTGGAGGAGGAGACAACGAGCGAATAAAAGAAAAAGCGGGCGAAAGTCAGCTGGGGATTACTTTATATTATGACTTGTCGTAACTATTCAATAACTTGGCCACTTTGCCTTAAGCTGCACCAGCTGCAGCTGTGCCCCCTTTTTCCTATCGATATATAGATAGAGGGGACTCTTGGACAAACATGAAACATCAGCGGGGACCACGTAGGGGATTCACGATTCTAGATCCTGGATTCTGTGCTTACCCAGTCCGTCACTGGGTTTATGCAAATAAATTGTGACCCGCTCAATCGGTCACCGAGCTGAAAATCGAAGCGACACCCCTTGATAGGAGGTGGAAAGTGCGGACGGATTTTCCAGCGGACAGCTGGGAAAAGTTTTCCTAGATGCGTTTCTTTGTCCCCACTTTTCTCATTTTTTTAGTCCTGTCTTTAGAGAGTATATCACTCTGATTTTGGGATTGGTAGCTAAAATAAGCCTCTAGAAATGTCTTTTAAATATATTTTTAATTATGTAGATTCAGATTTTATATTTGTTCAAGCTTATTCTTAATCTTTATGAGATTTTAAAGGTCATATTTTTTTTAAGTATTAATAATTATGTGATATTTGATAAACTTTAGACAAGAACTTTCTAAGGGTCTTCTTAAATTGCCCTGCTACATTTTTCTGTCAGTTTCTTAAGTTTTTTTCTTCTCTCCACTTTTAATTTACGATGCTCTCCTTACTTTGGGGTATATAAGTTTATTAACCTTACTTAGGAAATCACTCAAAAAGGTAATGAATTATTTAAAAATAATACCAATAGACTGAACAGAGTACACCTATAAATTAAGCCAACAGATCAAAATTAAACTTATCGAAATTACTAAAGAGCATCACAGCGTCTTAGCAGCTCATCCAAACCTTTTTTCTTTTTGCAATTCCTGCTCAGCGATTCCCTTTTTTCTTTCAGCATTTTGCAAGTTTTCCTTGTGCACTTTTGGCTTGCGTTTTCCACTTTCCCACTTTTCCCCTTCGCCACGGCCAACAATGAATTGGCCAATAAAATCTCAAGTGTAAGCTTTTGAAAATTAAAGTGGCGGAAATGTCTTGTTTATACGCGTACAGCGGCAAAAGAAAGTTGCTCAAATGTCTTTCTAAATTATGTAAATTTCATTACGAGACATTCCACCCACAAGCCGGCAAGGATCCCAAGGATCCCCGAGTCCCCGAGTGTTGTCTGAGCGAGAGCTTCGAGTGAAATTAAAATTCTTGTTTTAAAACAGAAAAGAAGGAACAGTCTTACAACTCGGTTTTGGGGTTTCCCGTGTCCCTTCTTTCTTTGAATTTATTACGAATTTCTTTTCGCTTTCCCTCCGCCTTTCGGTTGTAATTGTTTGCCAAGCGTTGCGTAATCGTTATTTAAGCGCGAAACTTATCGACTGGCCGTCAGGCGAATTGGCCATAATCGGCCAGCGAGCAGTTTAATTTCATGATTTGCATTTACCAAGTGCACTTCACCCAAATTTAGACCCACTTCCACTTGCAGCCGCGGACGGAGTCCTTACACACGCGTGTCCTTGCTGGCAGCCAGCGAGCTATTAAGTCATTAGTTTTTGCAACGTGTGCTGCATTTCTTTTTGCGAGCATGTCACAAATGCATTTTTAATTTTTTTTATACGTCAACAGCCACAGACACGGGGCCACGCATACATATAAAGGTGCACTGAGGAAAATGGAGAGCAAGAAACATTTCATTTATTCACGTTTGTTTATTATGTCGTTTCTCCGCTCAAAATTTGAAATTTCCTCTCCGCGCTGTCGATTTTTAAGAAAGTTCGTTTATGCGCCATTGTACATTCATCCCAAATTAAGACATTGCATTTTTCATTTAATTATTAACAGATTTCTATCTAACATTTTTCCAATGCCTATCCTTGATATAGAGACTTCTAAATTAAAAAAAAAATATTTATCTCAAGTGCATATACAGGACGTTGTAACGAGGACGCGTGGGAGGACACGCGTGACACACGAGTATGCAAAATGAAATTTAGCGCTTTGCCTTGCAAATGATGTGCCGCCGGCTGTTGGCTGGCTGGCTGGCAGTTCTGGCCTGGCTGACACTTGGCTAAAAGGATTTGTACGGCGGCTGGCCACGCTCAAAAAAAAAAATAAAATGTCGAAATTCCTCGGAAATTAACGGCAATAAAACGCAAAGGAAAGAAGTTTTTTGGGAAAGGAGAAGCCGGCGCAGGAGCCGGTGCAGGCGATGTGCATATCCTGGCGACATGCAGGCGCCGGAAATCCTATTAACGTTGCAAACGCGCAAAGTGCGAAGCAATTAAGAATTTATTTAACGCCGTCACAAGCAATTAAGCACTTTTCATTCATTCATGGCCGCTGTGACTGGCGACAGCAGCGCATTTTACCATCCAGCGGCAGCCACTATCCGGCATCCAGTGTCCACTGTATGCGGAGTACCCACTGTAGCCGCTATCTGGCCGCGGGAGAATCCCCCCAGGATGGATCCGCCCATCGACGTCATCCTGTTTCCTGCAGCGCGGCAAATAATTCGCATATTTGGCACGCCAGTTGCCTGTGTTTTTCCCATCGGCATGCGGTGCCCCCGTGTGCTGCGATGTGGTAATCGATGGCCATGCAAATGATGAGCAGGACATCCGCGGATGGGGCCCCAGCATCGGCAGGACCATCAGCAGGACCACCAGCTGCTGTCGCTTCCTAAACAACACGACATCGAATGTAGGGGAAATGCGGTTGCACCACATGCAAAAACCGATTACAACAATCATTAGCAGCATCGGCCATTGTAATTTTTGCCCCGACTTTGCATAAATTTCCATGCATCCTTGGCGCCGTTTAAGCTGTGTGAAAAGCACTGCTTAACCCATTAACTGAACGGCGTTGAAGTTCCAAACTATTCGCAGCATATTCGGGAAACTTTTCTATTGATTTGGGGAAAGGAACTTTTCTTGAAAAAAAAGGGACAACATTTTAAAGTCGCGTTATGCTGATAGAGCCAGAAACTTTTTTGGCTAAGCACTTTTCTTTTAGGGAATATGTAGACTAAAGTAATATTTTCTAAAATAATGTCTGTATAAAGAAGGGTAAGATATCACGTTATTATAAAAAAGGTAACATAAATCACATGTTTTCCCCTAAAATACCAACCTAGGAAGCATTTTATTGAAGTTACCCTTTAAAATAATCAACTAATCTCTTTTATAATTACATTCAAAGCTTCTAATTAGGTTATTTTCAGGCACTAGTAATTATCCTTTTGCTTTTTCCGAATTCAAACAACATATCTCTGTTTAAAACTCACCCCATTATGGCGAGTAAAGAGTAATTGCATTTGCAAAAGTTCAGCTTTGTGTACTTTTTTTGATTGTTAACCCAATGGAACAGCTCCTCTCGCACACAGAGTGGCAGCAGTGACGGGGAATGAATTTTAAGCGCACCGCAAGTTCTTAATGGGTTAACACTTGGCTGCTGGGGTGGCCCTATGGTCCCTTGGGTCGTCCCGTTAAAGTCTCGCCGTGTCTCTATCAATATGTTGATTAACTCTTTTATTTATGAGCCGCATCCGCTGATTCCGCTTATTGGCTTACGTGCAACCTTATACGCCACTTCGCCGTGGCTCGGTCCCTTCTCGCTCGACGGCTGCATCAATATTGCATTTTCCATATTACTTGTATGTTTTACAGCGCTTTCTTTTCCGCCGATAAATAAATTGAATAAATTGGCTCAGTGAAAGCGGATCGGATCGAATCGATTCGGAGGGGGGGCGGGCAGATGGGGTCTTTAATTCGGACTGGGATTGGCCTTTATAGAGCGCTGCACTTTACCGTTAATTACTCGGCGTGTTTACCGCTCATCGAAATTTTATGAGTGGCAGGCAGGACTTTTTCGGGGTTAAGTGCCAATGTGTGCGCACATTTCCTTGCCATACACCTGTGTGTGTGTGTGTATATATTTCAATTTGATTTTATACATTTTCAATAATTAAAAAAGGAAAAAAAGTAAGTAAGACAAGTGCCATATTCCGCACATGTGAGTGCTCGAAAACCCCTTGAAAGCTTTTCCCCAACGCTCCATCTATCTCGCGAGCACGAGCATCCGCGGTATCTGCTCCATGGCAACGAGGGGAAAAAAAAACTTTATAAATTATGCCAATCAAGAATAAGCGCGTTTTAAGTGCGCTAACTTCCGAAGGGGATGAACTGGAATGGTTCGTGGGCGAAAAACGGACTAAAAATTCAGGGAAAACCCAGCATCAGGTTAGGTTACACTCCCTCCTTTGACGGCGCGCCGCGGCTTGATTATTGATAATGACTTTGGAATGAATTTTCCAGCGAAAAGTTAATTTAATTATGGCAATTCTTTTTATATCCCCAGAAGGATTGGCTTCCAGAGTGAATGTGAAAGTGAATGTGCGAAAACGACGGTTTGTGCATACAAATTACGCGTCGATCAAGTTGTTCAAAGAGGCAAAATTCAGATTAAAATATGTAGTAATAGCCGGATTTGCATAAAACTTAAAGCATTTGAATTGAATTTCAGTAGTAAAGAAATTTAAATTAATTCCTGCCCCCAAGTTATCGGTTAACCCATTGAGCGTTGCAAATTACTTGCATCAAACCGTAATTAACTCATAAGTGAGGCGTCCCAATTATCAATCGAACTGTGGCGGTCAGCGGGCCGTGGCATCCCCGCAGGGCAGGAATCGATGCTATTGGAGGCATTCCTTTCGCTGCACTTGGACGGATGGAGGGACGGAGGACTGTCATTGTTAGTCCTGCTGCTTGGCAGTTAGTCGCGCGTTTATAATTAAAACGTAATTGCCGCAATAAATTGCACAAACCACAAATGCCAGTGGACACCCCACCAGGAGCAGTATCGCTGGAACAGGAGCAGGAACAGCATCAGGACAAGTGGCAGGAATAGAGCTTTTACCCGTCGATAGCCATTACAGCTGCCACCGATGCAGGCAGCCATAAAAAGCTACGTCTGATTACACTAACTAACAGCAGAAAAAACAGCAGAAAAAACATTTTTCTTTGGTTAAAAAAAATGTAATGTTTAAAAAAAATTAGTCTGCACTAACAAGAGGCAGAAAAATCTTTATCAAATGTAACAAATTTAACTTTAAAAAAACCGCTCAGCATGAATATAATTATTTAATTTATAACCGACAATTGTAAATAAGGATACTGTTATGATTGTTATCTTTTGACAAATCAGTTAGAAAGTTTCTTAAAAGCATTGAACAAATTCCCTAAAACCTCCTTTAAGTCTCTTTAAAATTCACTAAAAAATTTAAGGAATTTTCCTATCTTCACTTTTTTAAATATTTTGCATTTGGATAACATTTGGAATAACAAAATAAATATAAAAACATACCATTAGAAATATATATCCTTTAAAAATCTAAAAGCTAAATTCAACTCAGTCAGGAAGTTCCTGAAAAACATAAAAATATTTCCTCAAACCTCCTTAGGTCTCTTTAAAATTCACTAACAAATTTAAGGAATTTTCTTATCTTTAGTTCCTTAATTCTTCATCATTTTAAACAATTTAAGGAAACATAAAAAAGTGAAAATAAGTAAAACCTTAAAACTTTAAAAGGTAAATTCCCCTTTGTTGCCCAGTGCCCCAGAGCTATTGGATAACCCGCCCCCTCAGCTGCAACATACTCACAATGTGGCACCGCCGATGTACATGCTGCCCTCGAACGGTCCGAACTCCTCCTCGGGCAGCAAATCGAGCATCTGGTAATCGGTGTTTATCATGAAGCGCACATGATACTGGTTGTAGTCGATCCATATTTTATGCCACTCGCCGCCGTTCAGCCGGCGGTGCGAGTTAATGACCAGCTCGCGGGTGGTGCCCGTGCTGAGGGTGAAGGTGAACGTGAGCTGGTCGTCCCCGGTCAGGGCCACCATGAACGAGGGATAGTGGGCGCGGATCGGTGGCTGGAACAGCAGGATGGCCTTCTCGCCGGTGGTTCGGAACGAGAAGGCGATGTCGCCCTTGCG
The DNA here is from genome assembly GCA_018874455.1 of Drosophila trapezifrons. Lineage (NCBI taxonomy): Eukaryota > Metazoa > Arthropoda > Insecta > Diptera > Drosophilidae > Drosophila > Drosophila trapezifrons. The sequence continues at coordinate 27,964 of JAEIIF010009797.1, forward strand.
CCAACCGGGCACCTCGATATACGACTGGGACGTGGTGAAGGTGACCACGTACTTTTGCGTATCTGCAGGGCGCGGGAGAGAGAGGAATCATTAACGGATAGCCAACAGGAGGAGCAGTAAATATCTCCAGACATATGACATTACATTAAACATGTCTAGCCAACTTAAGAGTAAGGTGTATCCCCTTTACTTGGGGTTATTTTTTAATGAAAGCTTTTAGTTTTTACTCACTGGTCTCTACACATTCCAATGGCCCAAGAGTGATGCGTCCCTGCGCCTCATCGTCCAGATCTTTCTGCTGCAGGAAGTACATGTTGGTGATGCCCAAACTGTGCGGATCCTGGTAGTAGCCCTCATCCGAATTCCATTTGTTCTCCTTCACGTCGCAGTTGCATGATTGATTCGGGTCCACGCACGTCTTGTTAACGGAGCACGGACAGGCGCCTCTGCAGAAGGGTTTGGGATTCGGTTTCGGGGGGAGGGTCACAAAAAAGGTGAAAGGTATTAGAAAAAGTCTGCATACATTTGCATACATTTGAGGAGCCGGAGAGCCGCCGGCAGTTTGACGAGCCCGTTGAGTGACCGACTGAGCCACATCCGCCACTCGCCCGCCTGTTCCTCTTTTTTTTTTCTAGAATTTTCGCTGCGCCATTTATGCAGAAATATTCGTTGGGTATCAAGCCAATCGAGGATATATCAGTGACAGGGCAATTAAGGGACAATCAAGTTCAATTATTCGGTATGTAAAGAGGAAAACCCGAACTAATGGCTGGGTAAATATTATATTTTATGAATTTGATCAGGGTTGTCTTTGAGGTTCTAATATAATATTACGGGAGGTTCCAATAAAATAAAAATAACTTTTCTGGTTCTTATTGAATGCGGAAATCTCTAAGAAACCGTATATATATGAGTTTAAGAGGAAACCTTCTCCAAATCTGAATAATTGCTTTTCAAAATTCATATTAAAGAGTATCCTCTGAACCAATAACCGCCCGTTATAGCCTTCATCCGGCTCATGTTTGTGCTTGCTGCGGTTTTTGGCCTGCATGTGCCGCTTCCGTTTCCTCATCCGCATCCGCCTCCGTGTTGCAAGATCCGCATTCAAGCCACCGCAGCAGCAGGAGCAGCATGAGTGGCACTGGCACTAGCACACTAGTACAGTGGCACAAACAAACAAACGAGCCTGTCAAATTTTGAATGAGTAAGGACCAAACTACGAGCCAATGATGGATGGCCAAATGGTCTGGGGGCCCCGAAAAGCTAGCCGGCTTTTTTCTAAGCCCCAGACCGGGTGCATTTTTCGTTGGCCGTGGCCAACCAGAACGCCATTCATTCATGGAGGCCAACAAACAAGTGCCAAAAAAATGAAAGCGAAACCAAAGTCAGGCTGTTAAGGTTTTCGAATTGATTTACTGAAAGCGGAAATTAGTGACGCAGGCTGAGCCCACATACTAACACACATTCAGAGGGAAGAAAGGAATAAAAAGTAGAAACAAGGAGGAGCGCACTATAGGCTGGATGACCACTTTTTGTGGCCTAAATTAATAACTCCAAAACAAAACG